>JAOSBP010171023.1:0-90651 GCA_027563825.1 Erythroxylum mucronatum
ATGATGCACCTCGCCGTGGATCTTCGACCACGCCTAAGGTTCCTGAGTATCAGCCGCACACCAGTGCTGCACCTGAAAAGCCTTCGACCACGCCCAAGGTCCCGCAGTATCAGCCGCACACCAGTGCTGCACCTGAAAAGCCTTCGACCACGCCTAAGGTTCCTGAGTATCAACAGCCTAGCACTGCATCACCCGTCAAATCCCCGACTACTTCCGATATTCCGGGATACAACCACTCCAAGGAAGTGCCGCTACCTGGCGTCTACCACGACCGTACAGAAGCACCTAAGTCACCTACCACTTCCACCATTGCTTCACCAGAAGCTTCGTACGGGATTCCCTGCTATGGACTGGATTGCACTGCGACAAGCTCTGTGCAGACAGCTGCAGCCCCCAGTTATGGTATCCCACCCTATAGCGCTCACACTTCGTCTGCACAACCAGCCTACGGCCATTCAAGCTCCACTGAAGCACCTCCAAAATATGGTGCTACAAGCACGACAGCCACTCCCCCAACCTATAGCAAGCAAAGCTCTACTGTCGTTGCCCCAGTGTCCAGCAGTTCAAGCTCCACTAAAGACACTCCCGCTTACGGAGATCACAGCTCTGAAGCTCCTGTCCCAACCTATGGCGGCTCGAAGACTACAGTCCTACCTGTTGCAAGCAGCTCAAGCTTCACTAAAGACACTCCCGCTTACGGAGATCACAGCTCTGAAGCTCCTGTCCCAACCTATGGCGGCTCGAAGACTACGGTCCTCCCTATTGGAAGCAGCTCAACAAAGGTACCCAGCTATGGCTCAAGTGCTCCCCAATCTTATGGCCTTCCCGTTCCTACCTATGGCGCTTCGGTTCCTACTTACGGCATTCCTGTCTCTGAGACCACTGTCAAGCCTATTGGGGTGTCAAGTGCTGCGCCGCCTGTGTACAGCTCACCTGCTCCTCCCAAGTACACGACTGAGGTTGTCTCTCAGCTGACCACTTACTGCCCGTCGGCAACAAAGATCACTCACGGCGGCCAGACGTATACGGTCACTAAAGCAACCACGCTGACTATCACAAACTGCCCCTGCACAATCACGAAGTCGGTGCCTCCACCTGCGTACACTGCTCCCTCGCCAACAGCCCCAGTTGAGACCACAAAGCCACCAGTCTATACTCCTCCAGTCTACACTCAAGTCACCAGCGTGAAAACGTACACTTCGATCCAGTCGTGCTCAGCAGGCCAAGAAATCACCTCGGTTCTCACGTCTGACATCACATCGACAAAGACGTCGACAAAGACGATGACTTTTGTCTCCACTGCTCCAGCTGGTGTCACAACCGTGACCACTGAGACAGCCGTCACCGAGACGACAAAGTGCACCGCAGGTCAGACAGTCACATCGATTGCAACCACACCATTCGTGTCGACAGTCATCCTGACGAGCACCGAGACTCATCAGGCTCCGGTGCAGACTCCTGCCCCTCCAGCGGTGACTGTCACGAACCAGGTTGTGGAGACTCAGGTCACGACGTGCACGGCAGGCCAGACAATCACCCAGAGCGACAAGACCACGGTCCTGACGACGCCGTTCGTGAGCACTGTTCAAATCACAAAGGTTCAAACTGTCGTGTCAACGCCACCAGCAGTGGTGCAGACTGCTCCTGCTGTGACGGTGACGCAGCAGGTGGTTGAGACGCAATACACGACCTGCACCGCTGGGCAGACCATCGTGGAGTCGAGCTCGACAAAGGTTCTGACCGAAGCCTCGACGCAGACCATCGCCATCACCAAGACGATCACGTCTGTCTCGACACCTCCTGCTGTCGCTACGCCGCCCCCCGTTGTGGCCACCCCACCACCAGCGGATGTGCAGACCCCAACGCCAGTTGACCAGACAAGCACCACTGATGTGACGCTGCTCAGCACCCAGGTCGCAGCCACTCAGGTCACGCAGACGCTGGCGCCGCCCTCAGGCTACCAGCCGCCTCCATTCCTGCTGCCGTCGACATTTGCTGGCAACGCCCCTCCTGGCCTGTCCACGGGCACGGGTGTGCCGGTGCCACAGTACACACCCAGCGGCACGGCGACTGGCAACCTGCCAATGTACACGGGTGCGGCGAGCAGCGAGCGCGGATCTCTGGCTGCTGCAGTTGCCCTTGCCGGCGGCGTTTTGGCCCTGCTTGCCGTCTAGGACCATGTTGATGATGGCATTTTCGTAACCCTTTTCTTTTCTCTTTCCTTTTTTCCTTATGATGTGTTCTGCGATTTTCCCACTGTTTTGGATACTCCCGCAAAGAGGCTTTTGCGCATCCAAGATACAAAAGAGTCGAGAAGTGGGAGGGGAAGGGAGAGGAGTGGAGGAATTTAATCGAGAGGTTTTACTTGCCTCGAAATAGATAGAACCGTCATTGAGGGCCTACAGAGCAGAAAGTATTTGGAAGGAGGGAAAAAACCAGCAAAAGGCCTGTTTCTTTTCCTTTTAGACCAATTCACATTTAGCTTATAAACAAGAAGAAAATCAAAAAAACAAACAGTATTTCTTTCCAAAAAAAAGGCAGCGCCATCTCCCTCGTGACTGTTCTCGTACGGGATGATTTTGTTTCATTTCTCCCAGTGAAAAATTGGCCCTCTTGGGTAGTCATTCAAATCATATCAACATTTGCCATCAAATAATCACATGATTCCCATTCCTTGATGTCCTTCCCTTTGTCCTCCTTACCTTGATATCCTTTTGAACAAGTTTCCCAATTCATTTCCTGCTGGGCGCCCCAGCAGAGCCCAGCGGCTCGCCCAGCTCGCTGTAGTACGACGGCGGCCCGCCGTGCGCTGCAGATCCAAACCCGACCTGCTCCTGGCCAGCAAAGGAGCCATCGTTGTGCACGCCCGCACGGCCGCCCGCAGCCTTTTCCAGGTCGGCTTCGGGGATGGCGCCGCCGTCGCCGCCGCCCACGACGACCTGACCGCCGCCCTTGACGCGGCCGACGACCATGCCCTTTGCAACGCTCTTGATAACGGCACGGCGCGTGACGCCCGTCACGTCAATGTAGACGAGGCCGACGTTCTTGACGCCTCCAGCCAGTGAAGCGGCGACAGACTTGGCCTCTGGGCCGTAGCGGTGGCCCACGACAGTCGTTGCAGCCGAGCCACTGGTTGAGAGCAGGCTTCGTCCTGATTCCGCAATGCCGTCAGCAACGGTGCTGAATGCAATCATGCTCTTGTTGAGGAAGCCGGGCTTGTAGTCGGCAGGCAGTGGGTTGCCGTGCTTGTCGAGGCCCTTGTTCTTTGACTTTGCTTCGCCTCGCCGTGTCATGGAAGCGCCAATGTTTTGGGCAATCTTGGTGGCTTGGCCTACGGTCTTTGCGCTAAGGGAAGCGCTGCCAGAAGTGAGGGAGTGCAACTTGCGTACACGCTCGTGGGTTGCAGGCCCAAACTCAAGGGGCTTTGCAATGGGCTTGGTCTTCTGGGTGAATGAGTCGGCACCCTGAGCCAGTAGGTTGCCCAGGTATGTCGAGCCAGTGACAATGAGGCGAGAAGCGGCAGCGGCATTCTGCACCAGCGACGAATCCTTGTAGGCCGGGTGGCGTGCTAGCTGCAGATAGTCTTCACTGATGGGAGCGACTGTCACAGTCTTGCCATCCGATGAGATCTGTATCTCGACAGGGTTCTTGGAACCGTGTGAAAGATGCGGGTCTTCGACAACCTTTGCGTCCTGGCCCAGCTCGCCGACTATGCTGCCGTCATCCTCGTCAATGAGCACAAGCTGACCAGCTTCGGTCTTTCCACCGCCAAGACGATTTCCAGCGGCCCAATCTGCTGGGTTGTAAGGCTTATGACCCTTGTCCCCTGTAGGCGCAGGGGCTCGCTCCATAAAGGCGGTGCATTGGGCCAGGATGGTCTCAAACGTGTCAATGTCTTCCTGCCTGCTCTTTTCGGGAAAGACGATGCAGGTGAAGGCTCCACTATCTGAACCAAGATCCCAGCGGGGAATGAGATATGAACGCGGTGGCTTGTGGTATATCTGTGTGTTTGCGGGCAGAGGGAGGTCTAGCTCTGGGGGAAGATGTAGGTGCAGATAAAAGTCTTCCTCCGGTACATCAGCTTGAGTTCCAGTGGTCGAAAGGTCTGCAAAGGGCGATGAGGTAGGGACCATGAGTAGCGACATTGTCTGGGGGCCAGAGGGCGTGAGGTCCGACTCTTCGCCATGGCGGATGTGATATGCCTTGATGCCGTTAATGGCATAGAGCAGGCGTGGGTCGTTGTGGCCGGCGCTCATGATGACAAATTGCTCTGAAGGCAAAAGCTGATATAATTGAAGAGAATCAAGAGAACAAGAGAATGCAGAAACAAATGTAGGAGCAAGAGTAGGAGGGCTAAAGAAGTTGGTATTCGTCTTAAGCGCCTGGGCACAACGTCACTCTTCCCACTGGACCCTTGTTAAAATGTGGCGGTGCGGGGCGTTGCAAAGCGCCACACACACAGAGGCGTGGAATGGACTCCAAGGCCTTAGTATGTTTCCCTATCTGTATTGAGGCAATAGACAGCAATATATGTTGGAAAATTTTGGTGGTCTCAATTGCCACAGCATGGGCAGCAGCAAGATGTGGGGTAAGACGGCGATGTGTAAAAGCCCAATATTCATTCAAAGCTCAAAAACAAGCCAGTGACAACAAGAAACTTGGAGCCTACCATTATTTGAAAGAGAAATAAGCACATTCAGGACGTAAGCTTTGTCAGCGTAGGAATTTAGCGTACCAGAGTTGAATATGTACATGCTATAGGTAAACATGCGATGGTAGCGGTGTCAGAGTGCAAGCCACTTGCCAAACCGTAACGGGGAAGGGCAACAGTTCAGTACCGTCGTACAGGTGCGCCGAGCGCCATCTTTATTTTTAAAATAAAAAAAGCTTGTCGTGACCACACTTCAATGCCATGAGCAGAAGTTGAGGCAAGGTTTAGAGTTGGAAATCGAGGCCGGCTTACTTACTTTGGCGCATCGCGTGCTTCGGGCTCGGGCAAAAGACGGAGTAAAGGAGAAGAGTCGTACTTTAGACTGCGGGGCGCGCTCTCGGCGGGAAACCACTTTTGCTCTCTCTCCAAGATTCCGCTGTGGGAAAGACATAAGTAGAGAAGGCCATGTCTTTTACAAGCATCCCTACGCTGTCGCTTGCGGCGGCCCGCGACCCTGCAACCAAGGCGACCTTCCTCCAGGACCTGCGGGGGGCGCTACTCAATGTGGGCTTTCTGTACCTGGCCGACACCGGGTTGCCGACGGAGCTCATCCAGGGAGTGATAGAGCAGTGCCATGCCTTTTTCGAGACGCTCACGGACGAGCAGAAGCTGGCCATTGAGATGAAGAATGCGAATTCGTTCCTGGGATACAGCAGGCTTGGCAACGAGATTACCGCTGGCGCCGCCGACTGGCGCGAGCAGATTGACCTGTCGACTCCTCACCCACTGCCTGGGCCAGAGGATCCGGTGTGGTTCAACATGAAGGCTCCAAACCAGTGGCCTGACGCGGGCGCGCTGCCAGACTTTCGGCCAAAGTACGAAGAGTACATCTCGCGCATGTCCAGGATCAGCATGGAGTTTCTCTCGCTCGTGGCCGAGGCGATTGGGCTGGAGCCGGATGCGTTTGACCGTTTCTTCGACGAGGACCAGCAGCACAAGCTCAAGCTGGTCAAGTACCCTGAGCGGCAGGGCAGTGGGCAGGGCGTTGGTCCTCACAAGGACAGCATGCTGACGAGCTACCTGCTGCAGGCGAGCGCGCAGCGAGGCCTGCAGGCGCAGAACCTTGTCGGCGAGTGGATCGACTGCGAGCCCAAGGACGGGACTGTGGTCGTGGCCATCGGGTAAATCAAGATCAAAAGAGCACGCACATATGTGAGCAAGAGTCTGATACGTTGCAAACTAGACAGGGGCTCGAGGCTATCACAGGCGGCGTATGCACATCAACGACGCACCGCGTGCTCTCGCCAGCGCCTGGCAGCGGGCCACGCTACAGCATCCCCTTCTTCCAGGGCGTCAGCTACTCGGCGCAATTCGAGAGCATGGAGGTGCCCGAGCACGTGCGGCAGCTGAAGGAGCAGGCGCTGGCGGCGAGTGGGGGCAAAAAGCTCGATGATGTCGAATTCACCTTTGTCAAGGGTAAATGGCGCAGTCTTGGCGAGGCGACGCTGATGAATCGCGTCAAGAGCCACACAGACGTCAGTGAACGATGGGTAAGTCTTTGCCTGATACGGACTGCCGTATTCTGCCTGTTCCTCCAAAACCCCCACTCTGCGATTCACTTCCCCCCGCCTGCCAATCGGTGACATTTCTGACGTACCTCATTGACTGGCTGGGCATTTTTCATCCTCTGCCGCCTGCTGCTTTGCCTGGTGTTTGCTACTTGATGCCACTACTACCGCCAAGGGCCCACCAGTGTTGCGCATCAGGAGGGCCAAAATCTGTCAGCACTTGGGTCGCGGTTGGACATGGGCAGCCCCGGCCCAGACCGTTTGACTCGCTCTGCCGTGCCCGAGCTGCTGGTCGGCTTTGAACTTTCGCTTGCCTTCTTGGGTTGCATCTAGTTGGCCCGGTAAGCACATTGGCTCCCGACCGGCCGCCATGGTGACACGCTCTACTGCATCACGCACAGGAAACCCAAACCAAAGAGAGAGAGCACAGACGCTGGCACTTCGGCTCGCTTCACCTGGGATTGGACTAGGGCCAGCTGAGTCGCCGCGACGGGGCCCCCTCCCCCGGCCGGCCTTGCCCAATACGAGAGCCAATAAAGCCAAAATGCGCAAAGCAATAATCTGGGGAAGAGACTCAGAGAGGCACGCACCGCACGGCTGGACTGGAGAGGGGCCTGGAAACCGTTTAGACTGTGCAGCGGCAGTGCTCGCCAACCGCTTAGCCCGGCGCCACCGGCCGCACGGCGCCCTGGCGGCCAACGGGAAGCAGAGCCAACACTGCCGCCCACCACTTTGAAGGTGTCGCTCTCTGCTGGTTCTGGCGCTGGTGCTGGTGCTGCAATTTGCAAGACAGTCACGACATGCGAGATGCACGTACCCTCTCGTTGCTGACAAGGAGGGGGGGATGCGAGCCCAACTATCTATTCCTGGCGGTCAGCTCATGGGTGCTGCGCGAGTCGCCTTGCAAAGTGAACTGCGTTGCGGCTGGCCGTTGTGGGAGGCTGTCCCGTAACCAGCTGTTGTCATTGCTCTGTCCGGCTCTCACCACATCGTCCCCTCTCTTTGTCTTGGATTATGCTCAACATCTTGGGCCCGGACTGGCCAGCTGATGGGATGTGACGACGACGACGACGTCGTCGTCACCTGCATAGAGGCGCCTTCCCCTTCCTCACCCCTTAATGACCTCTTATCTCTCGCGCGTGCACGTTCTCCGCGCTGGCTGCAGATGATTTTTACTTTTCCGGGAGAGTGCTTGTGAATCCTGCGATCTGCGCTCCTGCATTTTTGACTTTTCAGCCATCACCATTTTGATTTGCTTTTCTTCTTTCGAACAAATGGGGCAAGATATTCTGCTGACAATTTTTCTTTCTCCTCTGTAGTATCCCGAATTGTTGGCCAAGGTGCGGCAGCAGCAGGCCGGTGAGGCAGCGGGCAACCCCAATGCCGTGGCACCGGCAGCGGCCTGAAAGTGTGGAGAAAGGGGGAGGGGGAAAGCAGTTCTAGGCTTCCTCGTGGCCGCCACGGTGGACTAGGTTGTGCAAAGCGGCGTGTTGGGCGACGATGGCGGAATTTGGGGGCCGAGAGCGTAGCAAAAAGGTTTGGAGCTTCTGCAGCATCAGGTGGCGAATTGTCAGCAAATCATCTCGCCTGACAATCTCTCCTGCAATGTAGCTGTCAGGTAGTGGCGCGTCGCGTAATCCGTGAGGATTCGTTTCCAAAAATTTGATCGGCTTTGCAAGAGTGAAAGGGCTAAATCGAATCGAGGAAAAGTTTAGGAAAAATAAAAAGTCGGTCATGCAAGTCGACGGAGTGGACAAAGCTCTAATTCCGTCGTTTTTATGAGGCAGCGAATGGAAAGGGGGGGAGCAATGCCAGAAGAAGACGATTTCTTCGTCGGTGGCTCGTTGACCAGAGTGAACTTTGCAATGTCGTCAATTCCGACCTGGGTATTCTATGTGAAATTTGTCCAAAATATGTTGCCCTCAAATTTCCTCAACAGCACCAATCGTCAAAAAACCCATCCCGATTGCAATCAATGCAAGGCCTGATTGCGCTCGCCATATCTTGCAACGCACCGGCGTCGTGTTGAAAAAGAGCAGACTCAGTTAACATACTGAGTGCCGTATAGATATGTTTGGGTATAAACGTGCGCGTGAGAAATTTGTCCAGATTGAAAGAAAAGTCGTTGATTGCGTTAATTCTAAAGCTGATTGAGACGCGAAGAGGTGCGTCTTCTCTCAGATCTTGATAATTCTAGTGTATCCGAGCTGGGGTTGTAAAAGTAAAACAAAAAGGTTGAAAAAGTATCTTGCGCCTTTCAAACGGTAGGGACAGGATGCGTCGCTGATGAATTAAGAGAAATCTTCTCTCTTTGTACAAATCGGATTGCGGGATAGATGGCAGGTAGCCGTTCTAGTGACCGTATCCAGGAGCATTGTAATACAAGGGTTGCTGCTGCTGCTGCTGCTGGCGGTGTTGATGCTGCTGTTCTTGATGTGGTTGCCCATGCTGATGTTGGTGTGCTTGATGGTGATGATGCGGTTGCTGGTGTGGAGTGTTCTGGGCTGTGAAACCGCTGTGGCTGATCTGGCCCTGCGGTTGTGGAGCCTGCTGCGTATGAGAGGGGCCACCTTGTGGGGACGCATGATAGGGCATGTATTGTGGAGTTTGCTGAGATTGAGATTGAGGACGAGAGTGCTGTGATTGAGGTTGTGGTTGGTGCTGGTGCTGCTGGTGCTGTTGTTGTTGGGGCTGCTGCTGCTGCTGCACTGGGGCCGCTGTAGGAGTGGGAGCTGGCGCGTGTTGTTGGGCCGGAGCGCCGTAGCTGGCTATACCGGCTCCAGCTGTGTGAATGCCTGACATCCTCGAGTCTCCGCTTATGTGGTGCTGACCGTGCTGAGCGACAGTTTCTTGAATGGGCGCGTACTGCTGCCCCACAACAGGCCTGTAGGGATATTCGACAGCCTGAACAACAGGATTGCTGCTTCCAGCGCTGGCGACTGGACCCACTGGACTCATGGTGTCTCTACGTGCACCGCCGCCGCTAGCCATTGAGGACATGTCTGAGTGATACGTCGTCGGAGAAGGGCCACCACGACGCAGAGAAGTGGGCGAGCCGAAGCTGGCACCCGTGTCCTGCCAGCCGGCCAGATGCGAGCCAGTCGAGTCGTGGCGGGCCTGGGATGGTATGTTGGTCTGCAGCTGTGGCTGAGACATGATGGGCAAGCCTCCGTTGGAGATTGGAGTGCGGAGAATGCTCGCATTGCTTGCCCAACCAGTGTCTGGCGATTTGCGAGTGTCAGCAAGTTTAAAGGCAAACATGTCGTCGGGAGAAATCGTACCTGGAGAATCTGTGGGCATGCCGAGAGAGTAGTGGGCCTGCTGCAGGCGGGCGCGCAGCTCGTGATTCTCGTCTTCAAGCTCACGCTGGCGCTTCATGGAAGCCAGCAGCTGGTCGCTCTGGTTCCCCTGCGACGTGAGCTCGAGCAGGCGGCGCTCGAGCTTCTCAATGTGCTCTTTGGTGCGGGCGCGGATGGCGCGCTGGGCCTCGCGGTCGTTTGCACGCTTGCGCTCGAGCTGGGATGCGCTCAGGGTGGTGACGCTGCGGGTGCCGGCACGCGAGGCGCGTCTGCGCGGTTGCGCATATCCCGGTGCGGAAGCCAGATTGGAGGGGCCGGCTTCGGCGCTGCCCTGACGCTGCTCTGAACCTGAAGAGGGGTCGTTGGTGAATGCGGACGATGGATCACGCGCGTTGGACTCTGGATCCAGGCTTGGACCGGCGCGGCTGCCGTCCATGGAAGGAGGGAGAGGTGAATTGAGCGTTGCCAGAGGGCGAGACGCAGGGTGAGGTGCCCCAGACGAAGCTGGCGTGCGCAGGGGCGGTGGAGAGGCGAATCCGGCTCGATCAGGGCGAGTGTGGTGCTGCGGTGTCGAAGGGCCGACCAGGCCAGGATTCGAGATGCCAAACAGGAATTCTGGTGGAGACGAGTGAAAGTTGCGCAGAGCAAGATGCATCAAGGAGGGAGAGGCCGGACAGGTCACACAATAAGAGAGGAGAGGAGAGAGAGAGAGATCAATAGAGTCGAATATGATGCGAGGGGCAGTGACAGCGGAGTTGGCGGAGACAGGGCGTTTAGAGTAGGCCAAGTATCATGACAACAGGTACACACGGCCCGCCACGTGCAGCGGCTGTCGATCCGCAGGGCCGAGAAAAAGGGGGACGCGACAGAGGATTGGTTCCCGGAGAAGACTGGAGCACACAAAGTTTAAGGCAGGGGCTCCTTGGTGTGTGGCGGGGTGCAGGAAGGGTGAGTGGGGAGGCAAGGGATATGATGGCAGAAAGAGGGCGAAGGGTCTAAGTAGGGGCTTGACGAGCAGCGTCAATAAGCAAGTTTAACAGCCCAGCCGGCGCAGTGGCGTCTGCAATCGTCGCTCACCAGCTGCGAGATGTCGCGCGCATGCCTGGGCACGATTGGTGAGGGCTAGAGTCGGGCGCGCGGGTCTGGGGAGCAGCATGCCGGTCGTCCAACTGCAGGCCTGAGGTTGAACTTGAGCCCCACGACGGCAGAGAGGGGGGGTGGGTGCTCTTTCGGAGCAGTGGCCATGCTAGGAAAGGTGGCAGCGTCAGTGGCCGCGCTGGGAAAGGCGCCTGGAGCAGTAATTGGGCGGCCGCGGAAGGGGGGGAGGGGGGAAGAGAAATGACAATGGACCTCTGCTCCTCGTGTGCGCGCGTGGTAGAGAAGGAGGGACACAGAGAGAGAGACAGAGACAGAGAGTAGAGACATAGTGTGGGTGTGTGTGTGCCTGTGCGTCCGTGTGTCGTGGGCTGTCCTCCTGTTGGCCCAAGCGTCGATATACACACCAAGAGAACCCGACCGTGTCGTTTGTCCTGTGAGTCTGGCTGGCTGTCTGGCTGTCTGGCTGTCTGGCTGTCTGGCTGGCCGGCTGGCTGGCCTTGTTGCCCTTCTTCCTGCCGTGGGCTTCTGCTTCTGCCACGGGTAGGGTCCGCGCTAGAAACACATGATGGTGTCAGACACACATACACCCCCCAGATCCTGGCTCAAAACGGCGACAAGACCAACGCGCGTCGCGTGTCGATGGATTTCCATCTTGGGATGGAGGAAGAGCGTGTCTCTGTGTGTTGTCCGTGGTCACCTGGTCTGCTGCTGGGACAAGCCAAGACGTAACCACCGCAATCGTCGACGGCGCCACCGAAGCAAAAAAGAAAAGCAGGACAAGGCCCGGCGCCAATGCAGCCCAGAGTGCTTGCCGAGGGGCCCTAGCGCCCGTGTGAGCGCCAGCATGCCGGTTACCAGTCACCCGCTCAGCGTCGAAGGATCTGTCGTCGCCCACGGAATCTTCCACTAACCCACGCGGCTCTTGCCTGCGAGCGTCCCTCTAGTTTCCTGGTTGGGCAAGGCGGCCTGCTGGACTCTTCTGCCTGACACCTTCCGTCGCCTCTCCCGAACTCTTGTTTCCTCTTTTTTTTGTCTCTCTGCTTCTGTCTGTCAGGGCGGGCGTCGCTGCCTCTGCTTGCTGCCGCTTGATTGCTGACTCTCTGCCGGTGGTCGACATTGGCCCTCCTCCGAGTAAGGCACTTGGCACCGTTGCATGTTTCACGTTGCCTTTGGGCAAATTTGCTTGCCATTATTTGCTTTCCCCCCAACCAAATTTCGCCCAACACCGCACCCAGGCTTTTCCCTCCAACCCCCCTCCCGCAAATGGCGCGAAGCAGAAAACAGCACCGGCGCTGTCGATCATTACGCGCGGCTCTGTCGCAGAGATACCCTTTGTGCTTAGCGGGACATGACGGCCCTTCGCCCTTCCCCACTTGCGCGTGCCCAACCGTCCCTGTCAAGCGAGCCCACCACGTCGCTCCCAAGGGAAGATCTTTGGTCGACAGATCGTCGCTCTGCGCTGCACGCCGACCAAGTCCGTTCCAACTCCTCTCTCTCTGTGTCTTTTTCCCTTGTTCTCACATGGCATGGCCGATCTGCAGGTCCAGCCTCGCTTGCTGCCACAGTCTTGTCACGCCTCTCTGTCCTAGTCAGGCCTCTAGCGGACCCCGTAATTTATTGCTTGTCCAGCGTTCATGCCCGACGAGTGCGCAAATCTCGCGTCGAGAGATTTGACATGTTTCACAAGCCCTTCTCTCTGCATCCAGCTAGCCCAAACCCAGCGGATCCGTGAATTTCCTCACCTCTCTTTCCAGGGCAGCAACAGCAACAGCAACAGCAGCAACAGCAGCAGCAGCAGCAGCATCGGCGCCTCTCATCAGCCATGGCGCCGCAAGCAACACACGTGGGCGCCCCCTTCTCAGTCAGCCTGTCTGTCTTGTCTCTGCTTGCCGGATGGCGGCGCCCTGCCCTCGCGGTGGCCGCCACGATTTGTTGCTCCACTCACTCTCCCTTTCTTCCCTCTTTTAGAGTTGACCCGTGCCCCGTTCCCGCCACCAAGGGCCCTCTTCTGGCTGGAGCTCACTAGGCATGGCCTTTGCTCAAGTGCCGTGGCGATCCAATACACACTAATGCAAGTACCGCAGGAAAAAGAAAAGAGACCAAGAGGCTACAGTGTTGCTCCAGAGTTGCATCTGCTACATTGAAGTGCATCTGCAAGCCACCCCTCCCCCCTTCTAAGCTGACATTTCCACGTCGCTGGGAATTCCCCTTGATTTCATCGTGGCAAAAACACGCCTCCAAGGTCCGACAGGGGCCATCACCCTTAGTTGCCCGCTCTGTCAGACTGCAAAATGTAAGCCACAGAGTCTTATTGCCCTCCGTCGGCACTTGGTCGTGCTAGTCACGTTTGGGAAATGCACAAGCTCTGCCTCCTTGCAGAAATGGTCAAGAGCAGAAGCTCACTAATCTTTTACCAATAAACTAAAACGGAAAATCTTAAAACGTCACTTTCTCTCTCTCCACACGGATTAAGGCTAGGCCAAGATGCTCAAGCCACCGTCGTCTTCGTGCCCGACTTCACCCCCACGCTCAGCACCAGGTCGCGCGTCCGCTGGTCCAGCAGCGCCTTGGGACCCTCGTAGCCGCGCTTGCGCTTCCACAGGAACCACGCCGTCACGAATATCGTCAGCCCGCCCACAAGCACGCACGAGTAGTTCATGGTCGTGTAGTCAAACGGCATGGCCAGCGGGAAGCAGTAGATGACGGTAAAGGCCAGGATGTAGCCGGACCCGACGGCGCCCACAATGTAGCCCAGCGGCCCCTTCATGTAAAAGGGCCCCGGCTTGATGTTCTTGCGGCCCGTCAGCAGGTGAGGGATGATGGCCAGCGCGTACGACAGCGCAGAGAAGATGACAAAGGACCCCACGAACGCGTTGAAGGCCGTCGGCGAGCCAATGTAGATCAGGCCCAGAAGCGTCGTGATGACGCCCACAATGGCCGTCGCCACGGCTGGATTCTTCATCCTGGGGTGAATCGCGCCCACTGTCTTGCTGAAGGGCGTCGCATCGTCGCGCGCCAGCGTCCACAGCATGCGGCCTGCCGTGATGTAGTCGCCGATGAGCGTGCCGATCAGAGGGAAGAGCAGCAGCAGCGTCAAGCCGATTGCGCCGCCACGGCTGCCCGTGCCCTGCTGGTAGATTGTCACCACCGGCACCGGCAGCTCGCTGTTCAGCACCTCGTCAAAGTCGCTGATGGAGTAGAAGAGTGCGATGAGATAGAAGAAGGTCGTCAGGAACCCGGTGATGTACTGACTCAGCACGGCGCGCGGGATGTTGACCCGTGGGCGTGGCAGCTCCTCGGACAGATGAGAGCACACGTCAGGTGTACCCACGGCAAACGCGCCGTTGAGCATGCCAAGCACAAACACGAAGCCGTTGCTCGAGTAGCCTGCTTGGTTATTCCAGGAACCCCACACAAATTCGTTGGATGCGTAACCGTTGTGCTTGCTGGGCAGAATCGCCAGGCACAGGATGGTGATTAAGACGCCTGCGAGGATGAAGAACAAGCCGAGCTCGCTGACACGCGGCAGGATACGGTTTGCGAAAATGACGAGAAAGCAGCACATCCATGTGATGATCAGGTAAACAATGTACACATGCCCTGAGTGGTATTGTCAGCTACTTGTCGTCTCTGCTTTTTCTGGAGTCGACTTACAATTCTCTGGCGAGTATTCAGGCCGGTACAGCTTCCACATAGCAAGAATGATGTTTGCATTGACGGCACTGATGGACATGCAGCCTGAGGAGATTAATTAGATTCAATTCGAGACATTGAAGAGGTCTAGACAAGAAAATGGAGAGACTTACCAAATAGCCAGGCGAAAAAGTTCCACCAACCAGCATACCATCCACACAGCTTCCCCCACCGAGGGCCTGCGGTGATTGTGGCCCAGTGGTAGACGCCTGCTGAAGAAGGCACCGCAGAGGCCAGCTCGGCCAGCGACAGTGCAATGAAGCAGTAGAAAATGAAGACTGCGATGAATTCATAGATGACACCTGAAGTAAATAATCTTAGCACAACTGTGTTCGTCTGGTCGACCCAGAGTGAGCTGCAAGAGCTGTCGAAAATGTTCAAAAAGAAGATTTTGAAACAGTTCAACCTTCACATCACTGCTCAAGGGCGTTGCATACCAGGAGGGCCGCCGTTGTAAATGGCAATCACAATTGTAGAGCCCAGTGTCGGCCACATGCATCCAGTGACGATACCGACACCTGCCATGCTCAGCAGGCCAAAGTTGCGCTCCACCTCCTGCACATGGCCTGAGGCGTTGATGACCTTTCCGTCTGACAGCTCGACGGCGTCTTCAGCCACGACATTCTGCGAGGCCAGCTTGTCTTCAAGGTTCTCGTCTGCCATGGTGTTGACGAGAAGCAGGTTTCGACCTCCTATCAAGCCTGGCTTCTGTCAATTCGGCGGCGCAGTAGAGTAGCCAAGCAACCAAGCAGCTCAGTATAAGCCACCAACGTAAGCATCAATTCGCTCGCAATCTCTGTGACACCAGCAAGTATTTCGTCAAAAGAGGAGCCTCAAACCAGATCCGGAGAGGTCGCAGGAGGAGAGACACCAGTCCTCTCACGTTTCCCCTCTCCGAAGGCCACATTTGGCAGCCACCGTGATCCCATTGAAGTTGGGGACCGGTCGCCAGACTAAAGCGCGCCAGTCTAGACCCATGCGTTCTCTGCGCCGCCCTATTGGACTGCTCGCCACCGATCCACTCGCCGTCTAGTGCTCATCTCGTGCCTGGAGCCCTTGGGTGGTGCGACATTGGGCGCGCTAGAATTCTTCCATGGGCGACGCACGCTATGACGGGCCGCGGGCACATGGGCTCCACGGTCGTTTGTGCAGAAATAACGTGGGCCAAAGTTGCGTGCGTACACGGGTGCTATACCCGCCGTAATACCATTAAGTGGTGGCTTTCAAGAGCATCTTAAGCCGGAAACTTTTATGGTCAGCATCCTGTCATGAACTCGAGAACCGCTATATTCCAGACTCTGAGCATCCGATCTCTCCATCGAAATGAGATTGGGGGCCAAAAAGATTGTCACGGCTGCTGCCATTTGCCCCCCATCTCTCCACGATCAAAGGGGTGTGGCAAACGAGCTGGGCACCTTTGCGCCACATTTCTTGGAATAAAAGCCAGGATTTTTGCGTGGTTGCCCGCAGCTGGTGGAGCGGATGCCCGGAAAGTCGCTTATCCAGGACCCACTCTGGCTGCTGCCCCTGTTACAACGCCTCTCTCTGCACGGACAAGCTTAATTTCTTTCTTTTTTTCTTCGAATAGGATTCAAGGTTCGCCGCCTATCCTGTAAGGAGGAGGAATTTGCCAGGTTTGGCAGCGAGACCCGGCTGAAGTGGTACCAATAGCGCTGGAAGCCGCAAGGTGGTTGGCGTCATGCAATTTGGTTTCATGGCCGCACTAACATACTGACGGTCGTAGCGATCTACATTGTCCAAGCAGGATACTCTGCTAATTGCACCTCGCCTTCGGTACCAGCAGCTTCGGCGCTGCCGAGTGCCGTCAAATCTCTCTCTGTCAATTGTCTCATGACGCTATTGATGCCTACGTCTGCAACGCCGTGCATCAAATCCGGAGCCACTCTGATCTGGAATAGAACGGGGAACAGGCTAATACTGGGTCTTAGGTTTCGATGCGCCTCCTTTTCGTCTTTTCTTGATCATCGCCCATCTCCTCATCGCCGCCTCTGACATTAGAGAGCTCTTCTACGACCCACGTGACCCTTACGCCGTCTCGCTCATGCGTGCCGCTGCGTCTCTGCCTCGATAGTTGTCCCAACCGACTATCTTGTATCAGACTGTCAAACCAGGCTGTCCCTTTGGCGCCAATACCGTCATCGCCGTCTACTGCTCGGTGGGAGCCGGATGACGGGTCCACTGAGTTTGGGATTTGATCAAACAGCTCCTCGCCAACTTCTGGTAAAAGGCCAATCTCGCTCAATACATCGACATCGTCATCATTCAGGCTGCCCAAGCTGATGGCTATGCAGTCCGCACGCTGCTGATTGATTTCATCCCACCTGGTCATGTGAGTACCGCAAAAGCCGCAAAAGTGTCTTTGGTCAAAGCTCGGCAGCAGTGGAGCATCTTCTCTATTGACGTGGCTCATATCCTCAGCAAAGCGTCGAGCAGCCGTTGTTGCTGATGATGTCTGGGCATCTGCTATCGTCGTCTCATTTGGCACTGACAGGACTGGCGTCTGAGAAGAGCGTCTGATGCTGGCGTGTGTCTCGCCAGAGTAGAAGGCATGTGTTGTAGAGTGAAACCAAGTCAGGGGAACCCGTAAGTGAACCGTCATCGGTGCTGCGTGATAACGTCCTGCAAGAGGTGTCCCGTCAGCTTCCCGTCCTGTCTTGCATGAAACGTTCCTTCTTCTGCCGTCTCGCCCCTTCCTCCTGGTTACAGTTTTGTTGCTTGAGCTCTCTCACGAAAGGACAGAACCATCTCCTGGTGGTAGCTTTACTCTTCAAGCTACAGACTTGTCGAATAAGATGAGCTTTAGAGAAGAAGAACTCACTTGTTGTCTCGCTCTGATCCAAGAAGACGTATGCTTGCTCAAGCAGCCGCGACTGCTCAAGCGCCGGAATCTCGATCACGTAAGTGTTGCGCCCGCACTGGCAGCCGCCGCGCAGGACGTGCTGGGCGGCCATGTTGGGTTTGTCTTCTGATAAGTCTTTTGAGCACAATCTAGTCAAAAATTCCCAGTGTGGGACAAAAATTCCCCCCCTGTCCAAAGATACGGACTGGTCCAGCCGAGCTTCGAGCCCTGGATGCTTGACTGTATAGGCTGCGCTGAGCCCTCCGAAAATGGCCAAAAGAAAAAAGTCAATTAAGCTCCTGCGTGCCTATAAGCCTCCAGAGAACTTTGAGAGAAGTTTCGGGGCGGGCTAGCGACTCCCGCACCTGCGGCACAGGGAGGGGAACGTTTGACATGCACTTGACGTAATAGTCACGTGCGTCTATTGACTTTGCCCTCTTTCTGGTTAAAGTCTCTGTGTCTCTTCATGATTTGGTCATTGGAATCATAAGCATAGGGTCAAGTAGAGAAGGACAAAGGCCTAATCAGCAGGACAATGGGATTTTCCAACTGTAAACAAAGGCGGAGAAAACAAGATGAGATTGGAGAGAAAACTGCCTTTGTTATGCTTCATAATCTACATGACCGAGAATTTTGCCCAATGCTTGTCCAAAACTCCAAGAATCTCGTAAAGACAATGTCATGAAAATGCGGTCCTTAATGCATTTTGGAGAAGCGCTTAGAATTTGAAAAGGCTGATGTGGTATGGAAATCACTGCATCTGGTCAGTGATGGATGGGTTGAAACCCCTTCTAGTATCTCTTATATTTCTGCTTCGTTGTTAGTACAGGCTATCAGGATAGAACATCTGACTTACGTCTTCGACTCTTCGGCGATTGGCTGGGTCTACGCTGTTGTTTGCACCCATCAATGTCTGCCCGATGGCTTTGCTTGCCCCAATCATAGGCCGTAGCACCAAGGTTGGTGCATGCCGTACAAGCGCCCTGGCCGCGCCTTGTGCCGTGTCGCTCTCGCGTACTTCGCCACTGATGGCCACAATGACATCCCTTGTGACCAGCAGGTCTCGTTCGAGGCTCCTGGCTGCTCCTCTCAGGCCTTGAAGTAAGCCCACCGGTTGGTCTGCATAATGTGAGATGGCTCGGCGCTCAGAGTCATCGATCTCGGCCTCTGCCCATTCACGATCGGCAGATGTAGACTGCCTCTGAGGCAGAGTGAGAAACTCCTCAGCGCCTTGCAATGCCGTTTGAGCCGTCACAGCCAATTTTGCTCCAAATCTGGTGAGCTCTCCTCCAGTGGACCGTGCAAAAGCTAGTGCTCCCTTGGAAATGCTCCTCACGATTCTTCCATCTTTTTGGTACTCGCGTATGGGGACGACAACAAGATCACGCATTCCGCTCCCCACATTGACCAGGGTCCTCACTCCGCTAAGGCCCGAGAGCACGCTGGGTAATTGGTTGGTCAAAATATCAGGCATCCACACGTCTTCAAGGCTGTGATGCAGCTTCTGGAATCCAGAGGTCCCGTAGATGATTGCGTGCCTCAACACCATCTCGGCACCATCTAGGACGAAGAAGTTTTTGAACTCATTTGTCCGCCCTGATCGGATTCCGGCATAGTCTACTCGCTTCGGCTTGTAGTCAAGCTTGAGCGACACGGGATAGACTTCGACGCGCTGCAAGTATGGTTGAGAAGTAACGTTTGGCTTACCTTGCGTGGTGCTCGAGTCGTTAAACTCGAAAAAGCGCGTCATAAAGTCTAACGTATCCTGGTCTACATGAAGCCGAACGGGCAGCACCGTCACTCGAAGTACCAGCTCTGACGCTATGAGCTCTGGGATTGGTCGGACTTCGCAAAGCTCCAGATGGACCATTGGTTTCTTGTCTTCCCTTGGGCCAGAATCGTGCGAGTATGTAAGGAACTTCTTCCATGTCGAAGTTGGCACGTGGTCATATATCTCGAGGTCTCTTATGCGCATGTCCAGCGAGCTCTGAGTCTCTTGATCAGGCGAAAAGGCAAAAAAATCCGCAGATACGCCCCGTAGCTCAAATGCAATCTTGTGCCGCTTGCTGCGTTGCAATTTCAGCTTCCTTCCGTGAGGCCGTAGAGGCCTGGTTCCACCCGCTGCTCGTGATCCCACTGCGGTAGAAACATTGCTGCCTGTCTCAGTCATCATGTCGTCTACCTCACGATTGATCTGCTGCGTCAGTTCTCTAGGGTCATGGTTCGCAGGAATGCCAATGTAGATTGAGTTGAACAAGAAGTCGCCTATGACCGACTCATCCTCCTCTTCTGCTTCACGGCTCGATCTTCGATTCGCACGGCGTTCCTCGGCCTTGGTTTGTACTTCTTGGACTGCTTTTGCAATGGTGTCTCTTGTATCTTCCCAGTCGTATCCATCATAGAGGTTCCAGATGATGTGCATGTCACGCAACCGAATTCGCACTGGGCTTTGTGCAAGTTCGCTTGGCCGTATATGGACGTATTTGTTGTTGGCGGAGTTCCACTTTTTGGCGAAAGGTGAGACCTGAGCGGGCATGCTGGCCAAGTGCACATCTCCACTTATCACCTCGGATTTGACACTATCGGGCTGCTGAGGAGACGACACCTTGCTACCTTCAAGTGAAAGGTCAGCCTCGCTCCCGAAGCCATACTGAGATAGGCTCTCTTCGAGCACTTGCGAATGGCCTGCAGACTCGGTCTCTAGCGTGTGATCATAGTCGTCAAACTCAGCTTCGAGCTCTTCGTTCATAATGTCGCCAGCGTCTTGAGCATCATCAAATGACAAACGAGAATCTTCCGGCCGCACTGCAAAATCATCTCCAGTGAACGAAGCCATCATGTCTTGCATAGAAGCCACCTGAGTGCGATATTTCTCACCCTTTGGAGGCGGAAGAGCAGGCGAGAGTGCCCCAAACAAATCGCCTAAAGTTGCAGTCGAGTCTGCACACGTTTCAAGCACAAGAAGCTCATCTCCAATATCGACATCAAGGACATTGGGATCGGTGGCTATTGATTTGACAAGGTGAAGATGAACCGTCGCTGCCGAAATCCAGGACACGGATACGTAGCCTTGCAAAGCAAGATCCGAGAGCTGGTCTCTATGCATTGGTCGTCTTCCAGTCGCTTCCTGTGGGAGCTGATTGGCATCCAGAAGCTTGTTCGCATCGTTGGTGAGTAACAAAGAAGCCTTGCGAAGATCAATCCGAGCTCTGAAATCGTCATCCTTGGGAAGTGCACAGTCAAATCGGGCCTGGGTAAGAACAAGCAAAGCCCGTGCCTGTCTATCTCGTGGATTCAGTGCGATGCTACAGTCTCGTAGTGTCACGCTGAGCTGCAGAGGCTTGGCTTCTGAAGAAGAAGACCGAATGGGACTTGATGAGCTCGTTGAAGAATCATCCATGCCAGTTTGCATTGTCAGGTGGGCGAGTGAAGCAGTCAGATCAGCAGCAACATTGGCTTTGGGATCCGGATTGCCAATGCCAAGCAATGCCTCTGCAAGTGGTACTGTATACTCAACATTGAGATTCCAGAGTTTCACCTTGACTGTCGGTTCAAGCTCATCTCCAATCATTCGTGCCATAATCATCGGCGGAGGGGACGGTTCGAAGGATGGCAGTACGTGAGAGACAAGGACGGCGCCGTTTTCGCGCTGAACAGTTGCCTTTTGTATCCCCAAGGCAATGAGCGAAGGGGCTCCAATGTGAGCAAATTCAAGGCTCTGTACATTTCCCTTTAGCCCTCCCACCTTGGGGACATTTTTGACGAGGATGGCTGCATCCCTGACCAGACCCAGCGTCAAGAGACCAGGTCGACTTTCTTCTGGAAGGTATTTGGTAATAGATAGCTTGCTGCATTCAACGGCAAAATCTTGGAGCTTCTCCGTAGCAGACAGATCATTACAATTAAGGGTTACTGCGCCAATACTGAGACGCATAGCAGCTCCTTTCTTTCTTTGTCTGACCAGAGTATCCAGAAGTAGGTCGTCTTCCTCTTCAAACTTGTCCTTCGAAGGAGTAAGGAGAGAAATCAGTCGCGATAGATCATGTTCCTCCGGGTGGACAAGGTACTTGACACCTAAATCCCGCAATACTAGCTCGAAAGCAGGACGCTGATGCTCCTGAAAAGGGGCATCTATCATGATCTCATCGATCTGAACTCCAATTACGGCTTCGCGCTTGACCACCTTGATGGCGCTACTGCGATACTGGATGGCGATATGCTGACCCTTCAGAGTCACAATACCGCCATTAACTCTGACGTTGACTCGTATAGGAGAATTCTCAGTGCTCTCAGCTGATGGATTGATTGCGCTATCGAATCTGACAGCTCGCGGTCGGTCCAGTGGCGGCGGCGGCGGCGGCGGCGGTGGCGAGATGCTCTCTGCATCGGAAACCATGGAGCTGCCGGCTTCGATAAGTCCGCTGAAGCCTCCGAAAGAGCTAAGCGTATCATCTATCTTGTGAAAGTCCAGGTCGCAAAAGACAGGCAGAGTGACAATTATTAGGTTAGATGCTGGCTTGTCTCGGCTATATGTAAGCGAAATGTCCTTTATAGGCGCATATGGGCCTCTCATTGATGCACTCAGCGTGGCCTCCCGGTCGAATGATATCAACCTTTGACCCGCTATATCGAGCGTCGCAGTCTCAATGTCCAACTTGAGATTCTGGTTTGCAGGCTCGCTGTGCGACAGGAGACTGACTTTTTCCATGTTGAGCGATAGTAAAGAATGTTGCCTGTATTGATCGTTGCCTCTCACACCCGGTGATTGAGTATCTAGTGTCATCGCAGGGCCATGTAAGGTAGCCTCCCTCCCTTGCATATCCAGGGCGACACGTTCAATAGATACATGCAGATCCAAAGGCATGCTGGGCTTATCTCCAACAACAGGGGCTGTTCTATCTTGACTTATTGGATCTTGAGAGAGAATGGTCCCGTAAACTTTCTTCAAGACTTGTATAATTAAGGGAAATGCATTGTAATCAAGTGCTGATTTGGCGCTACCAGCAGCCACTCTGAGAGACTGAGTAGGACTTCCTTTGGCGGGTTGCTGACTTTCTCGAATATCATTCCCTTTCAGATTATCTTTACCTCGTGATGTAGCTCCGCTGCCCCTTCGTCTGGAGGTCAAATCTGCGTATGAAGAAAATGCCCCCGGCATAGCCATGGTTGAAGATTTCCCAAGAAGGGATGAGGCTGTTGACGCTTCAAGAGAGTCAGGTCTTAATTGCGCTTGAGATGCCTCTGCATCAAGTACAGGATTGCCTGCAACTTTGTCTTGAATGAGAACATTGATAAAATCCACGGTAAACAGCGTTATCTCTTGGGCGCTTTTATCATCCACATGCGCCTTCGTCTTGCTGCTATTGGCAGAGGTGGCAGCAGGTTCTTCCCTTTCAGTTACTGGAGGGGACGAAGTCGCTGCCATGGCCAAGTCATCCTGAGTTCGTGCATGCGCGAGTGCTGGTGTACCCTGCGGGACTTCTTCGGTCACTGATTCGTTCCCCAAAGCGATTGAGCGCTCAACTGTAGGTTCTAACACACTCTGATTCGTCCACCCTCCAGGAACACGAAAATCTTCTCGTCCTTGAGAGGCACTCGACATGTCAGCGACACTCATGTAAATACTGGCAGCATCTTCGTGACTAAAGACGCGAGACTCAACGAGAGCATTTGTGGTCTCGGAAGAATCGCTCGAGGCAAATGGCGGCGTGGAGGTCAAACCTGAGCCATCGGGATTATCACGAGGTTGACGAGGAAGGCCTGTGGAAGACTCTTCATTACTGTGCTGATCTGGGTGTCGGGACGAACGTGTCATATATGGATCTTCTACGGACTCGAGGTCATCGTATAGTTGACTTGGCGTCGCTTGGATTGAATCCAGAAATGAATCCCGTGAGATCTCTTCCTCGATCCTTTGAGGAGGGACATGCCGACGATAGAGATAGCTGGAGTTACCCTGAGATGAAACGTCATCAGCATCGGCAAATCGACTGTCCAGACTGTCGATGGATTGGCTCGGATCGAATTGTAGGCTTCGCCCCATCGTGGAAGCGGTAGATGCTGAAGGACTGGAGCCCGCCAGGGTCTCGGATTGGTTCTGTTTCGGCGTTTGCGCTGAACGGGTGGTATCCGATGACCAAGTGTGAATTGGACTTTGACAGCCTCTCGCAGATTGACTTCGCTCTAAGCCTCGATAAGAGCTCGCCACATTATTACTGTCTGTGACCACAAAGCCACGAATATTATCAAGCCGAATTGAGCGACCAGCGTGGATCAATGTTGATGTTGGCTTCTCTGCTGCAGTAGGCTTGATATTTGCTGAAGGATCCATGGTAGCCTGCTCTACTTTGACTGCATCAAGACTCAGGCACAACGACGTCGGAAACAGAGTAGCCTCGTCGTTTGCATCTACCTGCAAGGTTACCAGAAGGTTTTTCAAATTCACCTGTAGTCTATCGCTAATGCCTTTCAAGAAGCTGCCGAGAAAAGCCGGAAGTGATAACTCCACACCGGTGCCTATATTGCTATCTTCATCTCCGTTGCTGGTCGAAGTGACAGAGTGCTGGAGATCAATTGATTGAGCAGCAACCTGGGCCTGCAATTCTTCTTTCTCCTCGTCAGGTTCCTGTTCCAGGAATGACCGAGCAAGATCCTGTGCGTTGGGTAGCTCATCGACGTGATGGGGGTGTTGTCGTTTTAGAGGTTGCTTCTGGCGAGTTGAGCCCTTCGCTGACCGCGAGTTCAATGCGTCCTGCGTGACAAGCAGTCTAGCGGTCGCTTTGACATTCTCAATTTCAATGACTATCGAGCTTGTGTAGAGGTCTGCAGGTACTGTGAGGCGCACGAGGCCAACGCTAGTCTGTTCGATGACGACCTGAGGAGGGAGTTGAAGAAGAGCTGAAAGTTTCTGTCAAAGACGTTATTCAGCTTACAGTAGCCCACGAAGTCCTTTTAGGCATTGTACCTCGTGTTTCAGTGCTATGTCTCTGAGCTCAATTGTGCTTCGTGAGCCCCAAGCTATGTCGAGGCTGCTCAGATCAAGAGCATCCGTATCCAATATCTCGAGCCTTGATAGCGCATACTTGAGCAGTCGCTTCTGTAAATATGAAGGTATGAAAAAGGCCATGCTGGTCGAAGGCAGCCGGTGCTCCGGCGAAGAGGACGCGTTAGGTCATGCTGGGAATGACTTTTGTGTCTGCAGTGGATGGCGTGGGGCACGCGATGTCGAGTCTCTTGTATTGCGCCTCTCTGCTGACGGAGAATATCGATGTCAAGAAAGAAGCGTAGCACTAGATCTGACGGCACAGTACTGATATGATAGAGCGGTGCATCTAGTCTCAGTGAGTATTTATCGCCATCGCCACAAGAAGTTGAAGTAAGAGCGCAGAAGATGTGTAAGGGTCTCATGAGCACCCCCGCATGTGACGGCAGTTCCGGAGTTTCGCCCTTCCTTGAGTCTGACCTCTTCTTTGCGCAAATAATTAGAGAGTCCAAAATGTCCAAACCTCTGGTAGAAGATGTATCCGATGATGAGCAATGGGCAAAGGGCGAGGGTATCCCTGCTCTTAGCGATCCGTTCATACAAAAGTACTTCCAGGGAGTAGATGCCCTTATTGATCAGGAAAATAAGCACCGGGGCGGTACGTCTCCACTGTTCTCGTGACGACCACAGATATTAAATACATATCTGTAAGAAGCCTGGGGATTGACATCATAGGCAATTAGATCTTGATTTCCGCGAGTTACTGTCTCCAATGGCAAAAGAGGCTTGTGCTATCGTGAGTCAGATTCGCTTCGAAGAGCAGCAGACTTTATGGTCCGAAAAGCTGGGACAAGCCTTGGCCGAGGGAGGTAGTATAGATGTGTATCCGGGTATGTCTTTCTCTCTGGCAAAAGCTCGAATAGAGACCTCAAAACTCTGGAAGATCATCCGGAAGATGCCAAAGGGTGCTTTATTACATTGCCATCTGGAGGCTATGATGGAGTTGGACTGGCTGTGCGATACAGCTTTGGAAACACCTGGAATGCACATTAGCAGCTCCAGCTCTCTTCATGATGATGCATCCCGTAAAGCACACCTACCTACTTTTCAATATCGTAAAACTTCGGACGCAAAAGCTTCAATTTGGACCGAATCGTACGAGCCGGGCTCGTGGGTTCCGATCACAACCGCGGCTGATACGTTTCCAGGAGGTAGAGAAGGCTTTGTCAAGTACTTCATTGCACGGTGCTCCATTACTCCAGCTGAGTCACTCCTTCACCACTATGGCAGTGATGATGTATGGGACAAGTTCTTGAAATGCTTCCGTGTTCTTCGAACCGTAGTGTACTACGAGCCGATCCTGCGGCGTTTCTTGCAGCGAATGTTTGCTCTGATGATGGAAGATGGCGTTCAATATGTCGACTTGAGAGCTGCATTCGCCTTTGAGTTTTACCCCGAGAATAGTGAGCAGGCAGACCCTGGCTACGAGGGTTTCTTCCGTGTTCTCGACGAGGAGATTGAGAAATTCCAAGCTTCGCCGGAAGGCGCACAGTTCTGGGGAGCACGCATGATATGGACAACAATTCGCGCGTTTTCAGATCGTCAAATTGTTGCTTCCATGAAAGACTGTATTGCAGTGAAGGAGGTCTACCCAGATCTGGTTGCTGGCTACGATCTTGTGGGATACGAGGACCCTGGTCGACCATTATCAGCAGTTATACCACTTCTCTTTTGGTTTCGCAAGGCTTGTGCGCAGGCTGGAGTGGGGAGCATTCCGTTTTTCTTCCACGCCGGCGAAACTTTAGGATCTGGTAACGATGCCGATATGAACCTGTTTGATGCGGTGCTATTGGGCACACGGAGGATCGGGCATGGCTTCAGTCTCTACAAGCACCCTCTGCTGATGAACATGGTGCGTGACAAGAAGATTTGCATCGAGTGCTGTCCAATATCCAATGAGGTGCTTCGGTTGACACAGTCGATTTTATCGCATCCAATGCCGGCTCTACTTGCTCAGGGCGTACCTGTGGCGCTCTGTAATGATGATCCTGGTATTCTTGGGCAAGGTGGACCCGGTATGAGCTTTGACTTCTGGCAAACTTTGCAAGGCATTGAGAGCCTTGGTTTGGGAGGACTGGGCTCGTTAGCTGAAAATAGTGTGCGCTGGGCTGCATTCGAAGACCAAGAGGCAAAAGAGTGGACCGAGGACATCAAGAATGGAGCTTACGGGAAAGGTCTCAGAGCTGAGCGAATGAAAGAGTGGAAAAAGTCGTGGGAACGATTTTGTCAGTGGATAGTGGTGGAGTTTGGCGCAGATATAGATGCTGAGCCAGAATATTAAAGAGCGCTCGGCCAAGACCAGTCCTACGTCAGAATTCAACATGACATATACATTAATATTACAAACGTCTGGGACTTATCGTCTACATAGATGTCTTGTTCGCAACTATGAGTGATATCTAAGATATATGTACTATTGTATTGATGTTTCCTTAATTCAAGGCTCAAGAAATATGGACTTGGTTCTCAATGAAGCTTTAAACTCTCTCGGCCTCTG
The DNA here is from genome assembly GCA_027563825.1 of Erythroxylum mucronatum. Taxonomy (NCBI): domain Eukaryota; kingdom Viridiplantae; phylum Streptophyta; class Magnoliopsida; order Malpighiales; family Erythroxylaceae; genus Erythroxylum; species Erythroxylum mucronatum. The sequence continues at coordinate 26,709 of JAOSBP010171023.1, forward strand.
GCTTGTTTGATAGGCTCTACTAACCTAGGATCAAGATACAGTTCCTTACGACAGAGAAAGCATAGGCGCTAAGCTAATCGAATCGTGCATTTCATGCTCTGAAGTTTCCACTGAGACAGTTTAAGAATCAAACTCTTGCCATTTGTCATGATTCCAGTGTCTCTCACTTAAAATGACGATGGCTTGCATTAAATCAAACAATCTATTAATGTGTGGTGGGATATCAGAAGGCAGTCGCCAGGCTGGGGAGACTTTCGGATCGTGGTGACAGGTCATCCCTAATATGGTTGTTAGTGGTGACTAAAAGGGCTTCTGAATGGGATAGAATAGATTTAGGAATACGCACAATCATTTCTGAAGAGTGACAAAGCCGGTTTCGAAGTTGTACAAAATGATGGCCTACTATATACTGGCCGATATTGCCAGGATTTGGAGGTTGAGAACGCAGAGTGCTATTCGCACTGCTCTATACTAAATTGCCAAGGCAAATATTCTGAACAGCGTATCTGCCTTGTTAGTTACTTGAATGAACTTTCACACCACTTGCAGGATTAAGATTCGCTGTGCTGTATTTTTTACCATAGTTTCTCATTTTGTGCGACATCCTTTTCCTGCTTATGCAAAAAGGACTCTGATATGTTGTTTTAACGACCTCAAATTTCAATACCTACCATTCTGGCCGGAGAACTTCGCACTCGCATTCGTCCTTGAGCAAGCAAAATTCCGCATCCCTCAATGACTTCTTAACTCTTAAGTTACACTATCTCCAGCACTCTTATCTAAAATCATGTTACATTGAATTTAAACCACTCACAGTGCAACTTTGGAGCCGGGCGCATAGACATGCACCGTTGCTGATCTGCATCAGGTATCAATCTTGTCGGCACCGCTTCCACAAATCGAAAATAAGACAAAGTTTGCGGACTGTATCAAAGATCACGTCCGAGATCACAGTGCTTCGTATCTCTGTGGATCATCGAAGAAATTATACTCCAACCCGAGTTGATATTTCAATTGTGGAATACTGGCTCAGAAGCTATCTGAGGATTGCCAAATTCTCGTACATGACAGAGACACTTCATTATGGGCAGAAACCCTTATAAAGAGCAACTTCTACGAGAAGATGAACATTTCGATGGTTCAAGATACATGGCATACGAGGGAAGAGGCTGACCAAAATGAAGTTTGCTACAGAAGACCAAGAGGCCCCTCACGCCAACGACTGGCCGGACAAATCAAGCCTTTCATGTAACAAAGGTGAGCAATTACAATTAAATATTCACAACCGGGATGTAAATCAGAAGAATCTAGAACGCGTCATTGCTGACTTATGAGATACCATTCACCATAAACTTCAATAATGGTAGCCAAGTTAGCTCTTTTGAGAAGGCAAATTGGACTAAGGAGTTGAAGATGGAAAGATCCATCACAAACACTTGCCTCGATGACTGAATTACGCATGAAGCCACTATCATATAATAGAACTTTGCTTGCCAGAGAAGTGTTTGGATTGCAGCTTCCATAGAATGGGAGTTGCCTCAGAGATTCTCTAGGGGCGAGAGGCTTTGCAGAATCGTTGAGATTATTTTCAGTGGCTGGTCCAATTCACATGTACGGATTTGATCGAAATTTAGAAGGGGTGAGTGAACGAGGGCGAGAGCCAAGAAATCCCCTCACCTGAAATTGCCTCTGATCCGTAACGATGCTCGCTTTCAGGCCTTAGAATGCTTGAAAAGTCTGCCAACGTCGAAAAAATACACTTTTTTTTTTTTGGTTAATGGCCGAAATATGACGATTACTGAAAATAAGAGCAGCTTCACTGAGCTGGGTGGTAGAATGTTTCCTCAAATCTAGACTCGATTCTTTGAGGATATAATCACAAGACCTTAAAAATGCATATAGAGCCAACAAAGATATTGTATCCTCATAAAAGCTTCATGTTAATTCCTATAGTAGTCATCCAACTCACCCAGCGAGTGAATCAGGGCAGCTAACTCATTGTCGCACACGTAATTATGATGATAATTGACGCAATGCATACAGTATTAGCTGCAACTGCAAGACTAGACAGATGCGTATAGTCTGTCATCTACCCAGATTTAAGCAATGTATCTTAAACTTCATTCATACGCAAGTCTTTGGTACCTTGTTTCAACGCCTACAGGCGTATACCATGCCCCCGTCTGATTCATTTATCTTCTGAAATTGAGCATATACTGCAGATGCCAAGACTCATCTTCTCTCATCTGCCATCGTTGTTATATCTTGGAGAGTTTGTTTCGAATATGGATTTTTGAAAGCACGAGGTTAGAGAGGCTGTGAGGACTTGTTTACTGCAAGCTCTTGGTTTGGAAACAAATGAATGATTGAGGCTTTGACAAGTATTTTTGTCCCATGAATAATTGTCATCCTCAAAAGAGAAAGACTGGTTAAGTGCGCGTTTCTCAAGCACCAAGCGGTCGAAATTTGCCGCCGAAACGTGTGTGAGTTTTGCAGTTCTTAAGAGAAGACTATCGAGCTAATGATATCTGACAACTTCAGAAATCTATTCGTCTGGTTACATTTGCTCCACGGTTGAGTATTTTGCAGCGGGATTGGTTTCTGATCCTGTGATTTCTAAGTCAAAACCAGTTCGTTAGTGGACTACTAACATGGCTTTTGCCAGTTTTGAAAGCCATGGCTTGGAGAATCAAGGCCAAACGCAATTCCATTGCATATTGTCCTTGTCTGTTAGTCAGGTCAGACCTGTAAATTTCTGTAGAGTGAGGTACCATATATGTCATTATGAAAAGACGGTGAAAGGGGACTGAATCTATGACTAAGAGCAAGACCGCGCGTTTTAGTCAGCTTTTAGACGGAAATGTTTTGTCATAAGCCAAGTTGCGCTGACAGAATCTCACTGCCTGTGGATTTGTTGACACCGTGCTCATCAGATAGACTTTTAAGATCTGAGGCTGACAACACATGGCGAGAAGAGGCCCGCGTCCGCACCTAGCGATTGCTTCGACGCCCAAGTATCACGTGATGCAGCTTAAATGACGGTCATGTTGATTCAAACTGACTTGTATTGTACAAATTAAAGTACGCGTGTGTTAAATGATTGGAATCGATTTCCCCAATCTAGTCGGACCGGTGCAAAGGGCGAAATCAGTGACGACAAATGGAGCAAAGAGTGCAGCCCCATGCGGCTATGCCGGTGAATAATGCACCGCCACGACCCAAGTTGTCCTTGCACCTTGCTTTACACCAACATCCGCACTGACAGCCAAGAAACCAGCTTTCATCTTGATTTTGATGGGAGCAGGGTTTCAATCCTCTTCTCCAACAAATGGCGCCCCTTACGTTTCTGCTTAAAGGCCGCGATGAGATTAGCGCTTCAACCGCTTCTTCGGAGTATTTCCAACAGTGGACACATCCTGGAGACGTGTTCACCATCTTGCTGATATTGGGTGGCGACGTTGTAGCTCGTGCTGTGGCCCAAGTGGCCAGCAGGAATATTAGCTCAGTAACTTTCTCTTTTGGTCAGTTTTTTCTCTGATGCTCTAAGTCTGCGCTCTAAAATGAAAGGACCTTACAGGTTGGGTGGCATACTCCATCAACATGCTCGTTGCTGCTATCGGCGATAACAGGTTGATGCCTGCACCTGATTGTGCGTGCAAAGTCATTAACGGCAAAAATGGCTATGTGCGTGACAACGCAAGCTGGATTATTGGGCGCTTAATCCGAGACTACGACAAATGGGTAGACCCAAGGGTACCGCTTCATCTCGAAAGTATGCTCAGCAGGAGCTGGCACTACTCGAAAGCAGTTGCGGAAGAGAAAAGTCCTGGGTCGGGTGCATTGATCCAGCGACCTCGCCAGACTGGACTCTGCGTCGCGATATACGATGCTCTTCCTGCTCGAGCTCGCAAGCCCGAACTAGATTTTGTGCACTTCAGTGGCTTCGGCGTCTCGATCGTCCAGCTTGGCGTTGCGGCAATACCTTGCGGCTTACAGGGAGACTGGGGCGTGCTGCTGATTACGGCTTCTGGAATTCTTCTTTCATTCTTAAGCAGTAGCCTTCCACAGTTGGCAAACGAGAAATGGGCATGCCGTCGCAATTCACGGAAGAGTGTCATCTTGACACGTGGCAATGGCAGCCAGCATGCAATTGTCATCAGAAGTACAAGCGGCAAAGGTCTTGATCTTGAGGATTTGGCTGCAGGGCCTATTAACATTGATGTTGCAGCCCACTGGCGGACCCGGATCGCTGCCGTAGGCCTCGCAGTACTCTGGATCATGTTACTCATCACAGCTGCTGGGACAAAGTCAAACACCTGGTACCTTCTCGCCGTTGGCGGCATTGGTATGCTACATAATATTTTCGTCGCTGGAAGGAAGCGTGAGCCAAGAGCCTTCGGGATCCCACTGCGCTTCGAAGAGGTCATTGGGGAGCCAAAAGTCATGTCGACCCTTTTTGCTGTGGAAGAGAAGTACCCCAATCTGGGTAAAAGTATGCTCGACATGTTCTTCCCAGGCGGCAAGTTGACACAAGCTGAGGAAGCTGAATGGGAAAGGCTGGGCGCTGCTGCCAAGGTTGCAAAGCATGCAGTCACACCTGCAAAAGAGTCGACCGTCTCCAAGGGAACTGTATCGATCAGTCAGCCCGTCTCCTAAGAGTGTCTACATCTCCTGCAATTCTCATATGATCATAATGTCCTCTTTATCAGCATCTTCGAACCAATCGTCGCCCTCGGGGAGCTCGAAACAGGCCACACGCCTATAGACAACCTCCGTCTGTACATCGGTGGCTCTAACCAGCACAAGACCCTCCTGACCATCATCTACACCGCTCATTGTACCGATAGATAGGCATAAAACATATCTGGGCTGGCTGGATGCTGATTCTATTGCGTCTGGATCTGCTTGTCCAATTGGAATAGCCGTGTCCCGCCAATCAGGCCATAATTCAGTCATGAGGCGTTCAGTGGCATTCGAAGGATCGTCAGGCTCATACAGGTCAGAGTTGACCGGATCCCAGATAGCAAGACGAACGCACGAGCGGACGAGCAGTCTCCCATCAACCACTTGCCCCAGAGGAAAGTCTTCTGATGCTAACGTGACGGAACAACCCAGGACTTCAAAATGCTCTGTATCGCTCTGCTCTCCACGAAATCGTCTCACCACACTGTCGATTGACGCCCAAGACCACGACGGGGCTCTGTATGATGCAGGTCGGGGCCGAAGTTTTGGATTTTCGTAAGGATGGAACCAGAGGAGATCTTCAGCAAGATGTGATTCCCAGAGCCCTGCGAAGTACCTGTCACCAGTGGCCCTTTGATATTCATCTGCTAGACCAGCAATTGCGGGGAGCTTGTCCTCTGGTCGAGTCAGCTCGCGTCGTGTATAGTCCTGGAGGACATCTTGCCACGAGTCCCACAACTCATCATCTTCAGTTGCTACAAGAACTTCGTCGGTCTCTCGTTGAGGCCGTGTCGCCAAACGCGTGCTTCCTTTCTTGAGGCGGTTATGCAAGTGACCACCCAGGCAATCCTCAGCCGTCTGACATCGCCAGCGCAAATGCGATGATGAATAAATCAGCATTCGGTACGGCAATATGCTCTCCTCTAGACACCAAGCTCTCTGCTCGGTAGCGTCTGCGTTGGGATCATACTGATACCAATCATCGCTACGCAACATGATGGTGGCCAGCATTCCAGTGGGACAAAGGTACGGGAGACGGAGTGAGACTGGCCATGGATCTGGCCTAGGCCCGAGAAATCCTGACTCTGCGTTGTCTGCTGATGCTGCAATCAGAGTGACGGCTGAACAGGTGAATATCTCTCTCATGAGCTTCATCTCTCTCATCCTGTCGATCTCATCATCTTGAAGGATGCATAGCGCATCGATCCAAAGATATCTCAACCCTAACCTGCGAGTTGCAGTAATTGCATCTTGCAAGGTCTGTGGCAAGGAAGCGGATGGAATTTGTTCCGTATAGGCTTGTATGTTCTGGTGGGTCGTCTTCATCGGCTGGTCTCCGCCCCAACAGTAGCTCAGGACGGCGTAATGCTGTGGTTCTCCCTGGCTACAGTACAACTTGGGCTCGCTCTCAGACACATCTACAACTCGAGTAGGTAATGGGTTCATCTCATTTCCCCCACACTTTGGGTGGCTCTTGATGCAGCCAGTTAGCCATTGGATTGCTTGGTTCCAACTTGCGTCAGAGTTGACATCCTTCACGACATCTCGGCTTGGGAAATATTTTGCAGCAAAATTGTCTGCAAGGGAGACGACTAGTTAGTTACTCTGAAGTCTTGAAACGAAACGAGCACGTCATGCTGCAGAGACAGAATGTCAACGAAAGGAATATATAAAGCCTTACCGGCAGCCGCAAAAACCCAGAAAAGGGTTTCCAAAGAGTAAAGCCAATCTTGGTCCGAGCCTAGAGCTCGTAAAGAGAAGACAAGGGCATTGCGCCGTGAGCGATCCCAGGTTGCTCGAGAATTCATCCGCACCTCTATTTCGTCGATTATTTGAGATTTACATTTTGCGATGGCGGCACGTGCAGTTTGAGAGAGGTTCGATGTGTCGAAATTCTCAGACAAGTACCTGTTGAGCAGCTGCTTGCATAGTAAACAGTCGTCCGCAGATCTTGACATGTGACTCAGTGAATTGACGTAAAAAGCATTCTGAAGCTCCCGGCGTAGGACGCGCTGAAAGTCGCGCGAGAGGCAGAAATCGTTGCACAGTTTGCATAAAGCCACCCAGTTCTCAGAATCATTCAGCAAGCGACCATTTTTGTGAATGTAGGCGTCTTGGACAGTAGGTGGCATGGCGTCGCTACCGAAGCGAATCCACGACCTCATCGAGGCTCGCAGACAGCTTCAGAGCAAATCGGAAGCATTAGAATGGTCTTGTGTGCCTAGCTACTAGGAGCTGGGACTCTATTTCACAATCAATTCCGCAAGCCGTTGCAGGGGAAATGGTTCGGCGACATGCTGACAAGTCACAACATAAGTGAGTGCCTCGTCCTTATTGGGCTTTAGAGTGACATCCCCGCCCTGCAATTGATTGACCATGAGCATTTGCATACGATGATAGTTCACAGGACACGTGAGAAAAAGTAGATGGCAAATTTTTTAAGAATTTGGAAATATGATTACGGCATACGTGGCTCTCCTGTATAGAGCAGCTGCAGCTTGTTCAAGCTGTCAAGCGAGCAAGATATTGGGCGTGGCAATGGCACAGAAGTTACGATTTTTTCCCATATCAAATTTGACCGTTATGCAAGCATTAATACTGTTGGATAAGTACATATGAGAAGAGAGATATATATGTCGAAGCTTACCATGATACCGAATGTCTAGTTTCGATACTGTAATTGTTAATAGGATCGCTTGATGGGGAGTCACTGACTTGGAAGACTTTGAGTACCTCACCAAACCTCAAAGGATTTGCTCACTCAGATATATATGAAGCAGTAAGTATATTGCTTTCACATGATACACAGCATTTTGATCAGTCATATTAGAAGGTACCGCACTAATCGATTTCCGGAAGTCATGTGGGCCGCGATTGTGACTCTTGGCAAAGTTTTCCTCTGCCTCAAATTGTCGAGGTCTCCGATGCTTCTTTTTCCTCTTGTTCAACGCCTGCCTCACCAAAGCTGCGTTTCTTTGCTTACAAACAGATTGAGTACCTTTGGTCTCTTTCAAATTCATGCAAATGAGAAATTCGGAGAACTCTTCATCGACAGCCTTTCGACTGTCTCGCCTGTGAGGGCCTGGCGTGAACTCACGTCTGCATCTGGCATCAGAAAATCCAGGGCTGCATTCACTCCTGCATTTCTTGACTCTGAGTCCCAACTTCGAAAGAATGAGGAGCTTTGAGGAGGACGGTTTCGCTTGCAGTGTCTGCTGTTTATGCCCTATGGGAGCTGGAGCGAAGATTGTGTGCGCTCTCTTTGAGGGCTGTGACACTTTAGTGCAATACGCAGCATGCTATCTGGCTTGTGTGTAAGCAGAGATCATATAGCATCATTCGATTCCGATTACTCTGGTGAGGCAGGCGTTCCAACATTTATCTTTTCCAGGTTAGTGATGTATGTAAGTCATTTTGAGCAGGATACTACTAATTTTTTTCTTGTGTTGGTTTTGGGACTATAAATACGCAGTTGGAGAATAAAAGGGCTCGCATTGTCAATTGAGGCTTCTACTGCTCACAATTCTTCTTGATGTCTGGACGTGTTCATGCTGAACGATGCTCAATTATAAATGAGACGCTTGAGGTCTTCAAATATAGCTTGTGCTTCAGCTTTAGATCATAAGTACAAATAATGTTCACACTAGACTTCACTCCATATTCACTTAAAGAATTCTATTTCCTGTCTGACTAGCTCAAATTTGCTTCAAGGTAACTCAGATGTTGCCCAAAGCACTCCGGGCTCTTGGCTAGGCTCGGAGCTTATGAGGCGCGACTCCCGTCTATGGCTATATGCTGCATGTGCCAGCGCAAGATATTCACCTATTACGTATCTTTCGCCTGGCCTTTCCAGATGCTAGCTAGGCTTTGCTTCCCTTAATGAAACGTCCTTTTACTTGCTTGACTCCGCTCCAGCATCGCGTTTGGCCACACACGGTTCTATCGCATCAACCTCATCGACTCATATCCTGCTCCCGTGCTCGAACAACACTTGTAGACACAATGGCGGAAGTCAAAGTCAAGCAGGAACGGGCAACCGAGCTTATTGCTGGCCTCGAAGATATAAAGAAACGCGTCGCTGCCGCAACGCAAGCAGCCAATCGCACCGATCCGCCTACTTTGATCCTCGCTTCGAAGCTCAAGCCAGCATCTGATGTGCTTGCGCTGCATGAGCACGATTCACAGATTCACTTCGGCGAAAACTACGCACAAGAACTCGAAGGCAAAAGTGAACTTCTGCCCCGCGGCATCCGATGGCATATGATTGGGGCGCTGCAGACAAACAAGTGCAAGCCATTAGCCGAGCGAGTGCCAAACTTGTGGTGTGTGAGTAGCGTAGACAGCGAGAAAAAGGCAAACAAACTACAAGATGGACGAAAAGCTTTGAGCGAGAAGCTACAGAAAGAAAGTCAACAACTGCCATGGGAGAAGCTCAACGTGCAGGTACAAGTCAATACATCTGGTGAGGCAGAAAAATCAGGCGTTGAACCTGATGATGCGGCTATTTTATGCAAGCATATTCGAGAGAAATGCCCAGAGCTTAAACTGATCGGACTCATGACTATTGGAGCTATTGCACGGTCAATCGCAACAGGAGAAGGAGAAGAGAACGAAGATTTTATGAAACTCATCGAGACCCGCGAGAAGGTCGCCCAGCAGCTGGGGCTGGATAAGTCATCCCTTCAACTCAGCATGGGCATGACCAATGACTTTGAAGGCGCCATCAAAGTAGGAGCTGGCGAGATACGTATTGGCGAGGCCGTGTTCGGCAAACGCGGACCACGACACGAGGCCAAACTGCTTGACGATGAAGACGCTGCAGCATTTGCTGCAGCAAATGGAAATGGAAATCCTTGAAACGAGACAACGAGGAATCTAGATGTCCAAAAAGAACAATCGGCTTTCCGACAATCGTCTACTCTGTGCCCTCACCTGGGCTGTAATTCGGCCCTACTTCAGCCTCTGCTCGCATGTGAAACATGCTTCGGATGCTGTCTCGCGCAGCTTCGAGATCAAGCTTGCTTACCTCTCCTCCAAGCCGCTGCCTGACGCTCTGCACACCCCTGACTACATCACTCCATTCGACACGATTGCCATTCTGCACAGCGTCAATCACCAATTTCCCGTCCCGTTTGCGCACAATGCCATCGATAATGACATGCTCGACATCAGTGTGCTCGCTGTGCATGACGATAGCAGCAAGCTCACTACCAGCTCCAACGCCAAGCAAATTTGGCGTAGTGGTGTTCAAGATTGTAACGTCAGCCTTTGCGCCAACAGTGAGGCGGCCAATATCTTGTGCCATCCCCACGGCTCTTGCTCCGCCTATCGTGCCAAGATTGTAGGCTTCTTTGACACCTAGTCCAGCCCCAACGGTGCCAGCCCATTTCCCTTCTGCTTCAAGCTTTGCATCGCGCGTCGATCGCTCATGAGCCACAGCCAGCCTCATTTGGCCTGGAATAGATGAAGATGATGCGGTGTGGCAGTCGACGCCGAGTGATGAGTACTCCTGCAGGCCGGCCACTAGAGCACGTGGCGGGCCAAGGGACATTGTCAGTTCACTCATAGGCGTGGTTGACATATTGAGGGTCGGCGCATGCTTTTTCAGGAGGTCAGTCGTTGCTGTCTGAGGAGACACATAGTTGGCATGAGATCCAATGAGATACATAGGATCATCATGTGGTCCTTCAGGCCCAGATGGAAGCGCCAGCAAGCCTGCAGAGTCTAGCGACTCGAAATAGGTGAGACTTCCTGGATCACCGTACCTGGGACCATTTCCCATGGCATGAGCAGTGAAGACGCGCACTCCAGCATTGTAGAGCTGCTTTAGCAGAGCTTTGGCTTTTTCACGTGGCATATACAGAAGCATGTCAAATGCAAAGCCTAGAGTCACTCGATTATTCGGCGCGAGTGGGGCCGCAGCAAGCCGCTCAAAGGTCGACATGAACCACTCAGGTAGCATATCTCGGTCCAGGCTAAAAGGAGACCAGCTCTTCACGCGAGGTGTAGCACAGTAAGCATAGACGCTGCGCAGACCGCTGTCTACCGTGGCTTTCAGTGCAGCATCAGAGTGCTCTGGCGAGTAGATAATATGGGCATGATCGACAACAGTTGTGGTGCCGGCGTTTATGCTTTCCAACGCGCCGGCCAGTTGACACCAGTACACTTCCTCAGGCTTATGTAGTGAAGACACAAAGTTTCCAGGAGCAAAGTAATCCAGTAGCGTATGGTCGGCATGGTTGCCCTTGTTGGCTGTTTGCCAAAGATGACGGTGCGTATCGATGAAGCCAGGAGAGATTATTCGGTCAGCACAGTCGATCACATCAGTTGATGGAAAGGGCGGCTCGACGAAAGGCGCAATCTTCTCAATGACAGAATTGCAGATGAGAATGTCGGTCTTGGTAGGGACAGGAACATTATCAGAGTTGTGAATCAGGGCTATCCCACCCTTGAGTAAGATGCTGGGCGTTTCTTCAGATTGCATTATAATGGTCTTGAAAGTGGAGACTGCGAAGCTAAAAGCGCTTCTTAACCAGGTCTGATTGATAGAGTGTAATACCTTGGGAGTAAAGAGCTGGTACCGACTTTTATATATGGTCATCTATCCAACCAGGATTGCCTTCAAACCTCTGGCTTTCTCGGACCGCTCTCCTAACTCCATTCTTTTCGCAACGTGACGCAACTTGATAAAGTCCGAGGTGGCCGATCCTTGGATTTTACCTTCAGAGGACATTGAAGATATTGGTCAGAACTTGAGCCGAACGATGAGAACATTACTGCATCGGTTATCGGGGCATCAAATACTAAGGACGTAGTGCCTTTTGTGACGATAAATTTGGGGGCTAAGTGCGCATGTAGAGGAACAAGCTATGACTTTTTGCTTGCGATGTTGACTAAGGCAACGGCGCAATCGGCGCAATCGGCGCCTGTGGTTGCGAGAGTGATCGCGCGGCATTTAGTGTACAGTAGCCTCTTCGACGTGTAATGACCCTTTTTCGAGAACTTTTAGTCCGTATTGGTTGGTAGTAGAAATAATATCTGCTGTTGGGTTTTCCCAGAGAGGCATAATTTGTGAATTCCTGTTTAAGTCACCTTTGTGGAGAACAGAATCATTGAGTCGCATGTACGACCTAAAGGAGAACTTGTCTTTTTTAGCCCGCGACGCTGGCTTTTAATTTGGTAGAAACTCCATATGACAAAACATCAAACACCACATGATTGTTACATCGGTAAGTTTCTTATCTCAGCTCGTCGGCCTGGCACTACTAAATGAGTTCATTTCGATGATTTTGTGGATTTGTAACAAATTTGCTCAAAGACTATTACCTTATTGGTCACTTGGATTTTGGCCTTTCCCATGGTCTTGGCACGCGAGCTGTTCTCAGGGAAAGCATTATTTACAGCTTGACGCTACATCAGAGCCCGACAAATTGTAAAGATTCAACCATGGCGGTAGGTGACTATTGATACATGCCATTCTCGCAGACCTGGCTAATATTCTCAGCTGGTCATGATTGTTGGATTGCCGAGCTCTGGTAAGACATATAGAGCATCACAATTACGTACCTACTTTGAGTCACGGATGCTGCAAATACCACAAGATGCAAGCAAGTCTGCGCCAAAGGTGAAAAGGATTCATCATATTTCTGAGCATGCTCTGCACCTGCCACGCTCGGCTTTTGACGACCGAAACTCTGAAAAGACATCGCGTGCATCACTTTACTCTGCTTGCAAACGCGAGCTGGGAAAGGATGCCATAGTCATTCTAGATGCTGGCAATTACATTAAGGGCTTTCGATATCAATTGCACTGTGAAGCTAAAGCAGCAGGAGTCAGGAGCTGTGTAGTCCATGTAGGGACAACTCCAGAAAAGGCCAGGTCACTCAATCAAGCTAGGCTAGATCGATGCCATGAGACCAATAATAAAAGTGTAGGAGGCGAGGCAGTAGATGATCCGTACGGCGAAAAGGTATGGGAAGAACTTGTGATGCGTTTCGAAGAGCCAAACCCAATGGCGCGTTGGGATCGTCCTTTGTGGGCAGTCGTATGGGACGATGGAGATCTCTCACTGGGCGAGAGTAGTAGTGTTGGCGAACGAATATGGAACGAGGTTATCTGCGGAGTTGGAAAAGATGGTAGAGCGCTTGGCGAGGTGAAAATGCATCAAGCAACAGTTCTGGTAAGGAAAACCATTTCTTCTAATCACTTCCAGTCGGCTTGTCTTTCAATTGCTTCTTCTCCGTCTTCAAAGCCTTTCACGTTGCCCTCATGGTCGACCTTCCAGCCCTCCATGTCTTCGGGGTCAAATATTATTTGACACAAAACTCTGTTCAATTCCCTCGAAATTCTTGCCCTGCCCTAAAAAAGACGAGCTTGCTGACTCAAACATGCAGACACCAGCCTCGGCGCCAAATCATCTTCATGAACTCGACCGAGTAACACAAGGCATTATAAATCAGATTCAGGCTCATGTGCAAGACAATTCAGATGTACCTGGGGGTAGCTTGCAGGTACAAATACCCTCAAGCGACTCAGCCTCTACCGATGCTCAAGGCAGCGACCCAGAACTTAATGTCAATTTCCCTAGCTCTTCTTTTCCATCCTTTGCCCATCTTCAGCGCCTACGTCGACAATTCATATCCCTTCACCGGCAGCAGATGGGCGGCCAAGGTATGGGTGGAGTAGGTCAGGGTGGAGGAGGCTTACGCTCTGACCGGATCGCCCAGTTATTCGTAGATTGGCTCAACGACTCTTTCGCTAGCTGAAATTGTCAGAGCCGCAAAATATCCAAATTGATTTGGCCTCTTGGATTGCTGCTAAAAACTAAAAACAAGATGAGGCGCAGGAGAGATGATGTAGGATAATCTTCTTAAGGTCAGACCGAGAAAGACATTTAAATAAATGTGAATCGGCTTTAATTATACTGGTCTCTGTGAAGATACTTGATTATCAGTCGTCTTATATGATGCTTGCTAAAGTATCAAGGACGAATTTTCATTCCAGGTCACAGCGCCCATGTGCCAACAAGTATTATCAGCACCATGAATGCGAATACAACAGCGATACAGATTATTAAGTCCAGATGAACCAGTTCAATCACTGATTCATGATTGCTAAAGTGAAATTCCATAATGTTGATTGCAGCAGCAGTCATGATGATCTGACATACAAGGAGGAAAAGGAGTTCCTTTTTTGTTACAATGCTCAATTAAGATATCTAAGCTTGCATTACGGGTTTGATATCTCCCAAGTCTGGTGCATAGGATTGAAACAGTGCCAAGAAAATCGATCAAATATCAAGCCAATCCGATATTATGAAACCGACGAGCAAAGCGCATTTTAATATGCGGCCGCGATTTCGGGGAGAAGCTAGTCATGCTGTAGAAGAGCTTGTCAAGCTCTGAACGGCGATGAATACGCCATGATTTTGCTTGACCAAGGCGATCGTGGGAGATAATGGTGGGTATGAAAACCTCTCTGGTCGCTGCCGTTACAGCGATGGCCAGTACTGCTCGAGGTGTGCATGTGAGAATTACGGCCCCCATTGCTGGATGCACGGTCAGTGAAACCACGCTTATAACAGGAACACGATTGACATTAAAGACTAGGTCACTCCCAAGGCTGGCTCCGCAACATTTGTGCTTTCTGAATAGTCAGAGTTTCAAGATCATGGTTGGTACGAGCGTAGTTTATGCAATATAGCGCGCCCCTAGAAGGGTCATCAATCTTTCGCTGTTGCTTTCTCTTGTAGAGTCATACCTGGGTGTTTATGAAAGTAATCCATCGGTTAAAGAGGCATCACGGTGACCTTCGATTCATTTGTGCACCCCCAATTTAACATTGATTGTCGATCAATTCTTCCTCATCTATTCACATATGCAGCACGAGTTAAGGTATAACATATATGCGCCACTAAAGAGGTTGAGGTTTATTTTTTGATTCATTCAATTTCCTACATGCCACGGCCTCCAGTAACCTCAATCGTCTGCCCACTAACGTAGCTGAAAAGGGGGCTAGCGATAGCCAGTATTGACGAGGCTGCCTCTGTCGCCGTACCTGGACGACCAAGTGGGATGTCGGCGAAACCACGGGATTCTTTTTGTGCCTGAGGTATGCCTAGCGCAATTCTTTGTCCATCGGGAGTGGTAACAAAGCTCCCCAGCTCCTTTGCTGCAGTCAAGCGTGTTGCAATATGTCCAAAGGCGACTGTGTTGACCCTCACACCAAATTGTGGACCCCACTCCTTTGCTATTGCTTTTGTTAAGCCCGTCACGCCAGCTTTTGCAAATGCATAGTTCGCTTGACCAGCGTTGCCATGAGTGCCAGATGTTGACGACACATTGATGATGTTACGGGGCTGTCCGTCCTTGACGCGGAAGTAAGGAGCGGCCGCCCGCACAAGTTTGAATGGTGCGCTACCATGCAATGCCACGATATTGTCCCATTGCTTGTCGCTAGTCTTGTGTATGACACCGTCCCATGTGTAGCCAGCGTTGTTAACAATGATATGGATCTTGCCGCCTCCAAAATCGGCCGCTTTCTGGACAAGCTCCTTATGGTAGGCGTCATTGAGCATATCTCCAGGTACAGAAATAGCCTGCCCTCCCGACTGCCGGATTGCGGCGGCAACCTCTTCTGCTTTGTCTGTCTCCCAGGTTAGCTGTCGCTGCAAGCACAAGTTGTAGATCTGTAGAGATATCTCACTGGCGTCAATGTCAGACACGACTACCCTAGCACCCTCATTGGCAAACAGTCGGGCTGCCTCGCCGCCTATGCCTTGACCTGAGCCTGTGATGATTGCCGTCTGGCCTTGTAGCATGCCCTTTGGGTAGTTGAGGTGGCTTGCAATCTGCGCCACGCGATCTGTCATGATGTCGATATGTTCTCTGCAATTCGGTGAATTGCTCTTTTCTTTGAAATGGTTTGTTGGGAAAAATTTTAAACAAAGCCTGTTGTTCAGTGTCTAGCGAAGATCCGAAAGGTGAGCTTCCCCAGACTTTCGCGGTCCAATGCAGCGGCCGTATAACGAATTGCGGGACCAGCCGTACCGAAAGCCGAGGCACGACTTCAATTGACTCGATTGCTCAAGAGAGGGTCAGGCCAAACCCGCATTGCGCATGAGATATTCCTTTCCCCGAATATTATACTTCATGGCGTACATGCTACTATGTCATCAAAGTTGCGTCGCTTGATTGTGTTTCAACACTTGTGCATGTTGACGAGCGCTCGCAAGTTGGTCATTATATATCTTCAAGTTATAGTCATGGAGGGCGAGAAGCCATTGTCAATTTGAATGCCGGCTATTGTAAACATTGTAGTATTACTCGAATTCCGCGACACGTTTCTTGTTCACTCAGACTCTCAAGCTCGTCTTTGTCCACACAGGCTCCATGCCACACAGCAAGGCCAGTGAAGGCCGGTGGGAATGATGGTAATCAAAGACTTTAATGAGGCCTACGAGGTGTGATATAGCCGCAAACACGACAAGAAAATGAAATATCTGGTGAGAGTGGCCCCATATGTCATATTTCCCAGGTTGCCATCGCTCAGGTATTCTTGCCTATATGCTTGTGTTCAGCTCGAGTCGCACCATAAAGAACTGCCCGAGGTGAATGTTCTACTCACTGCGTACAAAGCAGCCCCAATGAGGTACAGAGCTCCTTGGAGGATAAGCCAAGGTAGGCCAATCAGGTCTGTTAAGCGTTTCACGCCGTACAGCTGCAGTCCATGTAGGACTGGAAATATCGCTGAAAGGCCCATTGCTGAAAACATTGCGGCTCTGAATGGTCTCCAATGCGGCTGCCGAAAGGTCGAGCTGACCGACATTACTGCGCAGCCTGCTCCAATAGTTGTTATCTCTTTTGACTTAGCCCGAAATCTTCAACGAAGGTCACTTGTACGAACCATTGCCCAATAAGTCTTGACCAGACGAGGTTCGCAAGCAAACCCATAGTAGATGCTAGGTACAAAGCTCCCCCAAATGAGGCTTACAATGCCTAGATAGTCCAGTTTGTTGCCCAGCTGCGCCACAGCGTGCGAATGGTTCGACATCAGATGAAAGGTTGCACTGAGGCTCAGACAACCAACCGCACCCAAGAAGAAGCAACCGAAGACGTATGTATCTTCAGGAGATGCATACTTGTATCTTTCAACGAGGCCGCGAAAGAAGAACGAGCTGCCAATAGCAAAGGCTATGGCGGGTATCAAATGCGAATAGATGTTTACGCTTTCGTTGTGTAGGTAACCGAGCGACTTGGAAGATCCTATGTACGATCCTGAGGCCGTGCGGTATCCGGTGAGAATATGTGAGTTGTCACGTTGCCAGGGTTCAAGGTCATCCCATGTGCAGATCAAAGGTCTTTTGATTGCTTCAAGTCTTGGTCTACCTTTTCTCTTACTCTCTGTGGTCGCCATTCTTGCGCCGGTATCTCGCTAGGCTTGCGCGGAGAGGAGAATTAACAGAACAGGCTTCCGATAACTCTGAAGCATGTGCTCTCTGTAAAATTTTATATTCACCCAAAATTCTCTGGCGACGTGCAACCTCAATTCAGAACCAAGATGTCCAAATTAAAGGCTATCCTATCTAAGGCTTGGCGTCTTGGCAGTGACAGGGCTTATGTGCTGCCAGCGTTGACAGTGGCTCATGCAGACCTTACCTATCATAAGCCTG
This sequence comes from Erythroxylum mucronatum, assembly GCA_027563825.1. Lineage (NCBI taxonomy): Eukaryota > Viridiplantae > Streptophyta > Magnoliopsida > Malpighiales > Erythroxylaceae > Erythroxylum > Erythroxylum mucronatum. The sequence goes on from JAOSBP010171023.1 coordinate 44,062, forward strand.
CAGTGCTAAGAAGAGACAATTAAAACCTGAAATGATGCGCTTGAAGATTATGATCTCTACAACAGGTATATTTCTTATGTCAAGGTTCAGGAATCGGAAGTGATGGCTTTGGAATAGGAATGGCGAAGTCTAATCCTCACGTGTGGACTACCCCTCTGGGGCTGCCCCGGTGATTGGTTCATGCTGTCCGCTCCAACGCTACCTCTTATCGCTTTGCCCATTTAATTGTGCCTTATACTTTATCTGACATTGGACACCTGAAAACAGTGACATTCTATCGTTCTTTCCGTCAGATGATAATAGCACTGGTGATACATCTGATTTGTGCTTCTGTTGGAGCTGCAACGGGCCTTTTGGATCACAGCGCTTGTCCACCTGCATTATGGACACTCTGAGGAGGCTCTCGGCGACAAGAACAGGCTCAGTCAATATTGATCATGGCGCAGTCGAAGCAGAGCTGGCACGTTTAGGTTACAAATCTGAACTTCCTCGCAACCTGTCCATGTTATCGGTCCTAGGGCTGTCATTCGCTATTATGGCAGTGCCATTCGGTCTGAGCACGACCATGTCCATTTCATTGACAGACGGACAGGCTGTCACAGTCCTCTGGGGCTGGGTCATCATTTCCCTCATCTCGCTCGCCATCGCAGCGTCTCTTGCTGAGATTTGCTCCGTATATCCAACCGCTGGTGGTGTATATTACTGGTCTGCGCTACTGGCGACTCGCGAATGGGCTCCTATTGCAAGCTGGATTACAGGCTGGTTGACCCTGGTCGGTAATTGGACAGTGACCCTCAGTATCAATTTCTCTGGTGGTCAGCTCATCCTCAGTGCAATCACATTGTGGAAAGAGGACTTCGTTCCCAACGCATACCAGACGGTCCTCATGTTCTGGGCAGTCATGCTCGTTTGCTTCTCTATCAATGTCTTTGGTGCTCGTTACCTTGACTTGATCAACAAGATTTGCATCTACTGGACAGGAGCTTCGGTACTCATCCTGCTCATCACACTTCTTGTTTGCGGACGGCACAACCTCCGCAGTGGTGAGTTTGTGTTTGCGCACTATGACGCCAGCGCTTCCGGTTGGCCCGATGGATGGGCATTCTTTGTTGGACTATTGCAGGCAGCGTACGTTCTGACTGGCTATGGCATGGTGGCCAGCATGTGTGAAGAGGTTCAGAATCCAGCTCAGGAAGTGCCAAAAGCCATCGTGCTGAGCGTAGCAGCCGCCGGTATCACTGGGCTTCTATACTTGATACCTCTTCTATTTGTGCTACCAGATATTGTTACAATCCTTTCAGTGCCCAGCGGACAGCCTATTGGTCTCATCTTCAAGATCGTCACGGGTTCCGCCGGAGGCGGCTTTGGCTTACTCTTTCTCATATTGGGAATCCTCCTCTTTGCAGGCACAGGGGCACTGACTGCAGCCTCAAGATGCACGTATGCATTTGCTAGAGACGGTGCAATTCCTGGAAGTAGGTTATGGAGCAAGGTGGATAGTCGCTTCAACATACCGCTATGGGGGCTCGTTCTCTCCACAATCATTGATATGCTTCTTGGTCTCATTTACTTTGGCTCCTCGGCGGCGTTTAACTCCTTTACAGGGGTGGCCACACTGAGCCTATCGGCGTCTTATGGTCTCCCAATCTTGGTCTCTGTGCTTCGAGGAAGACGGCTGCTCAAGCATGCCACCTTCTCCTTGGGCAAGTTTGGTATGGCCATAAACATCACCACAATATGCTGGATTGCCCTTGCAATAGTACTCTTCTGCTTTCCAGTCAGCTCTACTGGCTTGACCCCAAAAACTATGAACTACGCAAGCGTTGTCTTCGCTGGGTTTGCAAGCATAAGTATCGCATGGTACTTTATTAGGGGACGGAAGGAATTCAAAGGACCCCCAGTGGTCCAGAACGAGACCGGTGAATCCAATGTCGGGGTACTGAAGGGACTCGGTGTTGTCACAAGTGAGGAAGACAGAGCAGTTGGGGCACCCTCAATGAAAAAGGCATGACCAATATCCTGACTGACTTTGTTTTACATACTACGCCAATATTGTCGGTCATCTTCCTCATTGTGAAGTGGCTGCCCCTATCCTCACAGCTTGTACATTAAATGACCAAGAGGCGTTGCCAAACGATTATTAATATTCTCAATGTCTTTTTGAAATGTAACAAATTCAAGAGCACGAAATCAGATCCACGCTCGATTTAGAGTCGGAGATACCAAGAACGGCTAAAGTTGCCCCGGATGCTTACTGAACCCTCTCCAGAATCATCCATAGCGTCTGTGGATTCTAATTTACACGCATTGCACTCATTATTGGCAAGCATGTCCAAAGCTTCAATTTTGGAAGAGTCTTTTATATCACAGCTTCATTACGTGCTACGCGACTTACACACAAATCAATATCCACATGTGCCGTGCCCGGGCGAGCTGAAGAAGCGCGCATCAGTTGCTTTGATACTACGAATCAAGCCTCAATATGGGCATTGGCCTGAAGTCTCAACACATTCATCTGAGAAACCAGCAGAAAACGATGTGTTAAGCCGCATGGCTAACTTCTTCAGACAGTCCTGGGTACAGCATGGCGACCCGGAGGTGCTTTTTATCAAGCGCTCTTCGCGCCAAGGCGATCGATGGAAGGGCCACATAGCCCTCCCAGGTGGCCGTAGAGATCCTGATGATGCAGACGATCAAGCTGCTGCTATCCGAGAGACCAGTGAGGAAGTCGGAATCGACCTCTCGCCGTCTCAGGCTCTGGCTGTGGGTAACCTACCACAGCGCATTGTCACCACTTCCTGGGGCAAAGTGCCGCTCATGGTCCTTTGTCCATATGTTTTCCTTTTGGATAAACATGAGGTCCCACTTCAATGTCTGCAGCCGACAGAGATTGCGAGTACTCACTGGGTGCCCTTGCGTGCTTTAGCTAATCCGGCCTTACGTACCTACGAGTCGCAAGATGTGACCACGAGATTGGCTAAGCAGCGAAAAGGTATTATTCAGTTTAGTTTGCGATGCCTGCTCGGCAAACAACTATTCAACGCTATCAGGCTGGTTCCTAGTGAGAGTCACTACTGTTCTAGTATTCCTGGCTTTGTACCGCCAGAGCCAAGCCATAGCTTGTGGAGCTTCACAAGCCTCCTTGATAGCTTCCAGCGCCCAGAGAAAAACCGGCAAGGAGATGCGCCATTGCTGCTCTGGGGTCTCACACTCGGAATTCTCACTGACTTCCTCGATATGCTGCCTCCGCACAACGCCATTCAGATATGGACCTGTCCAACCTTTACGGCTCCAGACCTACGCGTCGTGGTTTGGGCCATGTCATATCGATACAATCAGCGCAAACATGCAGAACTCAAGGGCGATATTTCGATCTTTTCAGACTCTGATAAGACGCCGGGACCTAGCGACGGATCGACTGAAGAGGTGGTGCCACCCGCAAGCCCTGAACAAAAGGTCAGAGGTCGCAGGCGGCCAAATGCTAGTGCCATCTCAGTCTTACTTGAGGGCTATTACAAGATCATTACCGGCGCCATTGCTGTTACATTCATCGGTAGAGCTACATTGCTCGGACTCCTGGTACGGCTGTGGTTGCGGCGCCGCAGCGCCAATGGTCTGTAGATATAAAATCATACCGTCCGCTCTTATAAACTCAATAGATTGAAAGGCTTCATCGTGTGCGCTATAGCTATTGCTGACTTTGAAATGTTCTGGCAAATCCAGGATGAACCACTACGGAACCATCATGAGGAGATACCGCACTCAGGGACCGACAGGCCTACAGCGAAACTTGAGTGGACCTGGCTCGAACATTCGCCTTTGAGTCTCTTCTAGATCCATTCTTATCATTGAGGATTATGCAACTCAAAGAAATTGTGCGCAAAGATAGCTGTTCCCAATACCTGTCTCATCGCTGTCTTTTTGGGCAGTAGACTTGGGGAATGCTGGAAAGAAGGGCTGAATGAGCGTTCTCCGTATCGCGAGAATCACAACATAACAACTGGGCTCATTAAGAGAGTCTAAATGTGCCGGAGTATATAACACAGATATTTTGACAAATTAAGTTTCTGCCGACAAGTCGACTGAGCCACCGGGACGTCTCACTGCAGCCTAGTATGTAGAAGCCATTTCGATAGATAGTGAAAACATGACTCAAGACTGTCAGTGGAGTTGCCGAAGGCATTGGTCAAAACATTTGATTCCAGATTGAGCAAGTTCTATTGCAGAAATAATTTCTCAGACAATGGGCATGAGAATGGGGCGACGAGGAGAGACAGTCAGAAGCAAGGACACGTAGGAGCGAGGGGTAGGAGGCCAAGCTGAGGCTGCAAATAAATGCCACAAGCCTGACATAACGCACGTCATACTTTACAGATTCCAATAATGCAGGTAAAGCATGAATTAATTTATCGTACGACATAATGGTATAAGAGCACCCCTCCAGGGTAAGCCGCAAAATGTCTCAAACCCTCTGCCATGACGTAGACGAGAGCAAAGCTGTAAGCCAAAAGTCCAGCTTGCAAACCGTCGAGTCATTGCGCTTCAGCAAGTATGACATTTGCACGGGTTGCTGCTATAACAGGCGCAAATAAAGGCATTGGTTTTGCCATTGGTAAGTCTTAATATATCTGGATTTTGAAGAGACACGTGTTGTCGCGAATATCGCTAATGCCGCCACCAAATAGTCCGTAACATCGCCCTGCAATATCCAAAATCACTATTCAATACTGGCCCGTTGCTCATTTATCTAACAGCCCGCAATCCTACACGTGGATCGCAAGCTGTCAAGGACATTAATGAGGACAAGCAGCTTAGTGATGCAAAGGCGTTGAAGGCGCATGGTGGTCTTACAAGTGTTGAGTACCACGCGCTTGATGTCTCAGCCGATGATTCCATCAATGACTTTACCACTGCCCTCAAGGAGAAGCATCCAACTGGCATAGACTTATTGGTCAATAATGCAGGCATTGCTATGGATGGTTTTGACCCAGAATTAGTCGACAAGACGTTGGGATGCAATTACTATGGTTTGAAGCAAGTGACTGAAGAGACGTTACCTTTGATAAAGCGAGGAGGCCGGGTGGTGAATGTCGCCTCTATGACTGGCAAGCTCAATAAATATTCGGCAGAAATCATGCAACGATTCCGGAATGCAACTACGACAGATCAGATATCATCTCTCATGCAGGACTACAGCAGATCTGTGCATGCCGGCACATATGAGGAGGATGGCTGGCCAAACGCCGCTTATTCAGTCTCAAAGGCTGGTGTCATTGGATATACACTAGCACTGGCTCGTCAGCAGCGTGAAAGAGGGCTACTCATCAATGCATGTTGCCCAGGATATGTCAACACTGATATGACTAAACATCGTGGACGCAAGACGGTCGATCAGGGGGCACAGACACCTGTGAAACTCGCTGTTGGGGACTTGGGCGGTGTGAGTGGAGAGTTTTGGGAGCACGAGGACCTGAGCTCGTGGTGAAAAGCATCATGTACAACACCGACCAAAGGAACTATCCATGTACCAATATCCTACATATACAACCCATGTTACTTATTGCTTCAATCATTAGATTGCTCGCCTGCAGCTCTGGGTTGCAATGTCCTTGGGCAATCAGCAGAGCATGTCCAAAGGAATCAACTAATTGTCACGGCTTTCAAAGCAAACTTATCGTCTCGAGTTCATTGACAGCTGAGGCTTACGAGCAACTTTGATCCGGCACGACTCGAATTATCAGTTCTGTGTCTTTGCCCCCCCTTTCTTCCATTGGCTTTAGCAGTGGGACTTGTAGGAGACGGATTATGCCTATTCTCTTTGATTCTGATTCTGATCATGATCATGATGATGACTTAATCGTTGTGACGATGTGTCAACAAGGAAAAGCCTCTATCGTTCAAAGGATACTGATCCTTTCGTCAATTCTTACCCGAAGATGCCTCGGGGACCGAAGTCCATTACTAGCGACAGCTTTCCAAATTCAGGATTAGTGCATGCAGCAACCAGAATCAACCGAAGCTCTGAAGGTGTTGACTTTTAGCTTGGAATTTTTCATAAATATGCTTAAGGCTAGCAAAAATATTCTGCCAGAAGTAATTAAAAGTCACTGTACCAGTCCGAGGTCTGCTCAAGAAGAAGTCGGACTGCCAAGACCGCGGTAGAGAGAGCTCTGACCTACCGTGAGCTTGACCTGAACTGATTTCTGTATCCTTCTCTTCCATTGCTCTGACACCTTTCGCGCAGCATTTTCCTTTTCTAAGTGCGTCTAGGTTTCAAAGATGGCACCAATCACTGAACAGACGGTCTCAGCGCTCAATGCAACAGTCGAACGCCTCGAGCGACGAGTTCAAGAGCTCGAGAGCAAGCTCAATGGCGGATCCAGCTCTGGTTCCAATCCTCTTGAGTCGATGCGCATGATTTTAATCGGACCTCCCGGCGCAGGTATGACGACTAGAACTCAGCTTAGGCCCATAAGCTAATAGATACTCCAGGCAAGGGAACGCAAGCTCCTCGCATCAAAGACAAGTATTGCGTCTGCCATTTGGTATTTACAACATTTGTTCTTCTTCTGGAAATATATGCTAACAGGATTTCTCAAGGCAACCGGTGATATGCTGCGTGCTCAAGTAGCCAAAAAGACGGACCTCGGCAGGGAAGCCAAAAAGATCATGGATGCTGGTGGATTGGTTAGCGATGAGATCATGATCAATATGATCAAGAGCGAGCTCGACAGTAATAGCGAGTGTAAGAATGGGTCAGTTTGATCAGATCATACCCTATAACGTATGGATATGATCATTAACATCTTCTAGTTTCATCCTCGATGGCTTTCCGCGAACAGTCCTACAGGCAGAAAAGCTGGACGAGATGCTTCAAGCGAAAAAGAAGCCACTACTGCATGCCATTGAGTTACAAATAGATGATAGTCTCCTTGTCTCACGGATCACCGGTCGTCTTGTACACCCAGCCTCTGGTCGTTCGTATCACAAGATCTTCAATCCACCCAAGGAAAACATGAAGGATGATGTTACCGGAGAGCCTCTCATTCAGCGCTCAGATGACAATGAGGATGCTCTCAAGAAGCGTCTTGTGACCTATCACCAGCAAACATCTCCTGTTGTCGGATATTATCAGAAGACTGGGATCTGGAGGAAAGTTGACGCCAGCCAAGAACCTGGTCAAGTCTGGAAGAGCCTCCTCGGTATCTTCGACGAAAATCAAGGAACTGGCAGTAGAATCCTTGGAAGGCTTGGTCTAAGAAGTTAGAGGCTCTATCTCATACCATGCCTGGCCAGAAAAAAGGAATGCACAACGAAGCTCGATATCATTTGCTCAGAAAGGGGAACACACAATGCCATGTACTCGTAAAGTCCAAGTCCGCCTGATGACCATGTTGAATGTTTTGGAAAATCAAAATGCCTAATTGTATAAGACGTACAAATGTAAATCTTTAGGCGACAATGCACACAATATTCAACCATAGGCTTACTTCACCTTGAACCGCATTCAAGATGGCGGCTTATAGCATTCACATTAGGCAAAGGCCTGGAGCACACGCCGAGCGTTAGCAAGATGATGAGCTGGAATCTGTTTCCAATAGACTTGGTGCCATTCCTCGTCCCTTCTTTCAGTGAGCAAGCTGTTACCATTCACAAGATAGATTGGATTATCTCACATAGCAAGAGCCCCCAGATCACGACAAAACGACAGCGCACATGTGGACCTAGAGATGGCTCAAACTTAAGTGAAGCATTGCGCGCATGCACGAGATGAGCATCGCACAGTATCTTACCTTGGAACTCCACTGCGATACCTCATGTATGCCCACACTGCATCTTAAGAAAAGTCCCTTGCCACATCCTGGTTATATGTTTTGGGACTCTTTCAGATCTGATATCGTGTATCTTTCGCGAATAGGGGGCTAAGAGTTCGGTCTGAATGTGAAAAGTGCAAACACGTCATTCGCAGAATGGTCAACATTTATTCGAACATAAACCCGAAATAGGACCTTTGTGGACTTCCACTGTAGCAAGCATAAATTTTATCGGTACGCAAGAGTAATTAAAAGATTGAATGTCTCTGCCTCAAGGTGAATAACGTCAGACACTAAGGGAAATATTAACGAGTGAGATAATGAGCAGGATCGTTATTCAAGGCGATGCTTTGGCGAGCTCCACAATCCTGACCCCACAAACAGCATGAACAAACTGCCCGTTAAATAGCTGTGCCGTTACGTACAAGGGAAGACCCGTAGCAGATGGAAGACATTCGTGTACGATAAAAGGTCTGTATCTGAAAATCTATAATGGCCAGTTGTCCATCCTTGATTAAAAGTTTCTCGTCGTGGGAATGGTTTAAGTTTAATGTTCACAATGCCACGATACAGTTGCCTTCAGAACAGTTAATTTGCGCAGACTAGTTAGTCACGTGAGAGCATTTCAGCCGCAAACTTGTGCCGCTACTTTTTAGCCTCAGAAGTTCATTAATGACCCAAACACCGCAACCAGAAATGGGCCATTGCTCTTTCCCGCCTTGGGAAGGCTTTTCGAGCGCAACCATACATCGATAAAAGTGGAGGCTGTCACAACAAGCTCAAACTCTGCTGATACACTCTTTCTTATCTTTTTAAGTCATATGAAGCCTTCAAGCATTTCACTCACGGGCTGCCTTGAGCATCTCGCTTCACTATGAATGGGTCAGCGCCATCGGGAGTCTGGCAAGAAGTCAAGGACCAGTCAGGCAAATCCTATTACTGGCATACCGGCACCAAGCAAACCCAATGGGAGAAGCCTGCAGAATTCAGAACGCCTGCGGAAGTGGCTTTAGCATGGAAGGAATATACGGCGGAGGGCGGTCGCAAATACTGGCACAATTCGGAGACCAAAGAGACGACCTGGGATGAGCCTGAGGCTGTGCGAAACAATCAAGCACAACAAGCCGCCTTTCAGCGACAAGCACCGTAGGTTTCTTTTCAGCGCTTTTCATAATCAATAATGTCGTCACAACTGCTAACATGTGCCTCAGAGTTTCAGAATTTGTCGCTGGAGGTGGCTCTCATCCCGCCTTCTCGCACGACCGCCAACTCGAACCTTACCGAGAACGTGGACCGCCTGAACGAAGGTCAGAATACCCACGCAATGAAGGAGGCATTGGCTTCGTTGCAGCAACCAACGCAAACGAGCCAAACTTCAACTCTTTTGAAGAAGCCGAGGCGGTGTTCATGAAACTGCTCAAGCGTTCAGGTGTGAAACCGGAGTCGACATGGGAGCAAGCAATGCGCGCAACTGTTAAAGACCCCCAGTATCGAGCCATCAAAGATCCGAAAGATCGCAGAGCAGCCTTTGACAAATACGTGCAAGAGGTGCAACTCCAGGATCGAGAGAAGGAGCAAGAAAGGTTAGCCAAGCTACGCGATGATTTCAACAACATGCTGCGAAGCCACCCGGAGATTCAACACTATACCAGATGGAAGACTGCTCGGCCAATCATCGAGGGTGAGACTATCTTCAGATCGTCTGGTAACGAGACTGAGAAACGTCAGCTACTTGAGGAGTACATAATTGAATTGCGAAAGCAACATGCCGATCAAGAAGCAAAAAGCCGTAAAGCCGCCCTTGAGCAGATGGCGTCTGTGCTGGGCTCTTTAAATCTAGAGCCCTACACGCGCTGGCAAGACGCTCAAAGCATGCTGCAAGGACATGAGCGCTTCCAAAACGATGCTAAGTTCAAAGCTCTTTCAAAGTCTGATGTCTTGACCGCATTTGACAGCCACATCAAGTCACTTGAACGATTCTTTAATGACCAGAAGCAGCTCGAAAAGAGTCGCAAAGCTAGACGGGAGCGCCAGCATCGCGACGAATACACCAGGCTGCTCAACGAGCTACATAAAGACGGCAAGATCAAAGCGGGCACGAAATGGATGGATGTACGACCATTACTCGAGCAAGATGTACGCTATGAAGCGATACTCGGTCAGGAAGGCTCCACCCCGCTGGATTTGTTCTGGGATATTGTAGAGGAGGAGGAAAATGTACTCCGCCGCAAGCGGAACGAGGCAGCAGACGTTCTCGTTGACGTTGGTCTTGAGCTCAGGGATCAATCTGACAGAGAGGCTTTTGGCTTGGCCATGAATCGTGACAAGCGTACCGCCGCTCTCGACGAGTATGAAATCAACCTGATCTTTGATCGCTTGCTGGAAAAGTCGAATAGACTGATGGCTCAAGATCGCGATGACCAAGAACGCCGACATCGTCGAGCAATCGACGCACTTCGGAGCAGGATTAAGCATCTTGAGCCGCCAGTGCGGCTTGCAGATACATGGGAAGATGTCCGGTCCCGTGTTGAACATCTAGAAGAGTTTACTGCGCTTCCTACGGACGAATTGCGACGCTCGGCTTTCGATAAGGTGATTCGCCGCTTGGATGAGAAAGAAGAGTATGAGCGCCGGGGAGGACGCCGAGATCGTGAACGGGAACGGGAACGAGACTCCCATCGGAGCAATGGGCGTGCTTCCCGCCATGGAGACCGTTCTTCCAGTCACGCTCGTGAGGCAGATGTCTATGAGGCAGATCGCCGCAAGGCTCAGGCGGATCGCGAGAAGTCATATCGACGCTCAGGCACTGGATTATCGCCTGCTCCACGCAGTGCCCGTAGTGATCGGGAGAGAGAGCGTTACGATGATCGCTCAGGGCGTCGTTCCGAACGCAGAGGCAGCTATGATCGAACCCGCCGAGAGAGAGACGTTGAGCGTGAAAGGCTGTATTCGAGTCGTGCTGATCCACGCGACTCAGGCGTACGTGCGCTCGACTACGACGAGGGTACCACCAACAATTCAGCCCGAGCTGAAAGCATCTTTAGCGAGCGAAGCGGTGGTCGTCGCCGCCGCGATAGTGATATTGATGGCGGCAGCGACCGGCGCGACAGCAAGCGAGCGCGACGCGAAGGTCGGGACTCGCGAACGCCTATGGAAGTGGACGAAGAACGCAAGCGTAAAGATGCCGAAAATGAGGAAGAAAATCTTAAAAGTGGTAGCGAGGAAGGGGAGATTGAGGAGGATTAATTTGAGGTTGACCTCGCTTGCTAGAGGCTGTACAATATATTTGGCTGCTTGCAGGACCATAAGAGGCATTGCTATTGAAAAGTGTGTCTGTATTCATGCTCAAAGTCACCTTCTGCGCTGGCTGTAAAGCCGCCACCACCACCACCACTACCACTACCGTCCACAAGACCATCTCGTGCTCCACCTTTGCACCTCTCAGCAAGCACTCCCCATGTCCGCCGTCGCACAATCCGCTCAACGCCTCTCTCGTTGATCAGTACGTTGCGTAATGTTTGTGTCTGCGTCTCGCGCGCATAACTATAGTCCCGCGCACTGTAAGGGTCGGTACGCTCATCGACCACTGTTGGTTGTCCCCAATAATTCGTATTCATTCGTGGCCCTGGTCCTTGAATCGAGTTCTCCGTTGCGATCCCTGCTTCCGCACTCTCGCTAGCCGATAAGCTGGAGTCAGGCGCTTCTGCGACTTGCGAGCAATACGTCAAGACACTGTCGCGCGCTCGCCAGCTTGGGAACAAAATCTGATGTTTGAATTGTGAACATGCTGCGTCTGGAACGTTTTGCCGTGATCGAGGTCCCGGAAGTGTTGCTGGTCTGAAACCCCCACTAGCTGGATGGATGAGAGCATTGAGATTGGCTGAGATTGAGTCATCTACAGTGGCACGAGAAAGACGGAGAAAATCTCGGAGCGCTGTCGTGTTGAGGCAGAACTGCGGTGTCATGTTTGAGGGTTGTCTCGTTTGGAGACTCGATGTTTCTGCTGTGGATGAGGACATGCTTGATGATCGAGTAGGGTGTTGGGATGACTCTGTGTGGGTAGGAGCAGGGACTGACTCCCAGGACCAAAGCCAGTCAGACCACGCCAGGGTGTCGCACAAATGTTCCAAGTCTCGTACAAAATCTTAAAGAATTACGGCCAACAGCTTGCTCAAATAGCTGTTGTTTCAAAGAGCTATAGAAATGTACATGGTTCGGCCAAGCCATATGGTTGGGAGATGACATCAGACACCGAAAGTGGCACGCGCTATCCGCGTCCCTCCTCCAGACGCGTCTGCTGCCTAGCACTAATAAATTTGATTCTTTTCCATTTGTATGGCGATCGTGGCAGCAGCCTAGAGATGAAAGCCTCTAATGCGCTTTGAAACCCTTCTACTGTCTAGAGCATTTCCACGTCTGTCACCATCTCTTCACCATAAATACAGCCTCTCTACCCGTTCCTCTGTTCTTCAATTTGTCCGAAATCCATGTTACAATCACTGTCAATTGCTCCAAGTGTATAACTACAGCCTGAGTGCTTCAGGCATGCCTCCACAGCAGAGCAAACTTGGGTATGTTAGGCCTTCTCAAACAAGATTGGGGTGCGTTGTGTCAACAAATGCTTCTCCTCAACTATTATACCACAGGTCACGGAGATATTAACGTCGTGCGCAGGAAGTTTTTTGGAGGAGGGAATGACAATGCAGCACCTCAACAATCAAGATTGGCTTTTTCATACAAGGCGAGACCAAATGGAAACATCACCGCGGAAGGGCGACCCAAAGATATCAATGGACATGGAACCGTCAAATCGGAGGACGACGACGAACAAATGCAAAATGTCAAGAGTGAAGAAATGGCTGAGGAAGGCCTTGATGGAGGAGCTGAAGGGGAATCGCGTTCATACAAACGTACATCTGACAGTGAAGACGACGAGGATGGCCCACCTACGAAACGACAACGAGTCAAGCCTGATGCAACAACGAAAAAGTCAGCAATAAAGAGAAGCACGCCTCATAAAGGGACTCGTCCAAGCGTCAAATTCGAAGACAGAGAAGATTCAAGGACAACGAAGTCGGAGAATGGCAGCAGTCCTAAGAATTTGGCCATGGAGGCAGATGCAAATAGCTCATCACCGCCTCCAAGCCCAATAGCAGAGCCAGAAGCAGGACCAGTGGAGGAGGAGGGTTCAGCATCGGAGCCTGAGGAAGCGGAAGAGTCAGAAGAAGAGAGGCCAGAGATTGCGGCAAAAGCGCGGGCGAAAGTTCAGACGACATTAACTTCCACCACCAAAGATCCTTTTCCTGATTGGAAGGCTGGAGATGCTGTACCCTATGCAGCCCTCTGTACGACCTTTTCTAAGATTGAGATGACAACAAAGCGTTTGGAGATCATGGCTCATTGTTCGCTCTTCCTCCGCCAGGTTCTACGTTTGACTCCACAGGATCTTCTCCCGACGGTGCTACTGATGGTCAACAAACTGGCTGCGGATTACGCGGGTATTGAGCTGGGTATCGGTGAATCTCTGATCATGAAAGCTATTGGGGAGACAACAGGACGAAACCTGCAGCAAATCAAGGAGGACCAACAAAAAATTGGTGATTTGGGTTTGGTTGCCGCTAAGTCTCGCTCAAATCAACCCACGATGTTCAAACCAAAGCCTCTTACGGTTCGCGGCATTCACGAGGGACTTATGAGCATTGCTACAGTAGAGGGAAATGGCGCGCAGGGACGCAAGGTTGCAGGTATCAAGAAGCTCCTTTCTGCTGCTGATGCTCACATGGCTGGGAAAAAGGGTGGCGTTGACATTACCAAAGACAAGGGTGGTCCAAGCGAAGCAAAGTACATTATACGTTCTCTCGAAGGCAAAATGCGGTTGGGCCTAGCAGAAAAAACCGTCCTTGTCTCTCTGGCCCAAGCCATGGTCACGCACGAAAAGTCAAAATCTGGAAACCCCCCATCGACCGATGACTTGGCCAAGGGTGAGCAGCTAATGAAGTCAGTCTATAACGAACTGCCGAGTTACGAGGTCATCATCCCAGCCATGCTTGAGCATGGTATTTTCAAGTTGCGTGATGCTTGCAAGCTACAGCCTGGCGTGCCACTTAAACCCATGCTTGCGCGACCAACCAAATCCATCACAGAAGTCCTTGATCGATTTGAAGGCAAGGAATTTACCTGTGAATACAAGTATGACGGCGAGCGCGCCCAGATCCATTTTGTTTCGCACGAGTCAAAAGAGTCTTACGCCACCGCAGCTCCTCAGGCTGGCAAGTCTGAAAGGGGCATCTCAAACATATTCTCGCGCAACTCAGAAGATCTATCCAAGAAGTACCCAGATATTCTTGTCAAGCTGCCCTCCTGGGTGGCAGATTCAACATCATCATTTGTACTTGACTGTGAGACCGTGGCATGGGATACAGAGGCCAAGAAGGTATTGCCATTCCAACAACTCATGACACGCAAGCGCAAGGACGTCAAGGTCGAGGACGTCAAGGTGAAAGTTTGCGTCTTTGCCTTTGACATCCTCTTTCTCAATGGGGAGCCACTGGTCAATAAGTCGTTCCGGGAGCGTCGAGAGAAGCTGTATTCCGCGTTCCATGAAGTCGAAGGCGAGTTTGCGTTTGCAAAACATGGCGGTAGCACAACCGAGATTGAAGCAATTCAGGTTCTACTCGAGGAGTCTGTCAAAGCCAGTTGCGAGGGTCTTATGGTCAAGATGCTTGACGGCGTCGAGTCACACTACGAGCCTTCACGCCGCTCGCAGAACTGGCTCAAAGTTAAGAAGGACTATCTCGCTGGTGTTGGAGACTCGCTTGACCTGGTCGTTCTTGGTGCCTACCATGGTCGAGGCAAGCGCACATCGTGGTATGGCGCCTTTCTGCTGGCCTGCTATAATCCACACAGTCAGGTGTACGAAACTGTATGCAATATTGGTACTGGCTTTAGTGAGGCGATCCTTGAAGAGCTGCACAATACTTTGGAACCGTTGGCAATTGATCGACCAAAGCCATTTTATTCGCATTCCAGCGGTAACAAAGACCAGCCAGACGTTTGGTTCGAGCCCAAATTTGTCTGGGAGGTATTGTGCGCTGACCTGACCTTGTCGCCTCGCTACAAAGCTGCTGCTGCAACTGTTGGGGCTACCGCTGGCGGTAAGGGAGTAAGCTTACGTTTTCCACGATTCCTCAAGGTTCGTGACGACAAGAAGCCTGAGGATGCTACAACGAGCAGCCAAGTGGCCGAAATGTATCGCGCACAGGAGGGCGTGAATGCGTCGAAGCGGCAAGGGCCGTCTGTTGATGATGATTTTGGTGAGTTTTCCACATTTGGCATCTGTATTTACATTGTGGCTGGGCTAATACAAATGTGCTCTAGAGTACTAGTCTGGTGATGGCCCAGATTGTTTATCTACGTGGTCACAAGTGACAAGATTCATGAACGATTTTTAGGGTTTTCTGAAACTTTGCCTTGACATGCAGAACACGATGCTGAAATCGCAGGCGCAACGCAGAAGCTTTCATGTGGTATTCCAGACAGCGTTGGCGAGGGATGAGTCACCTTGTTTCAAAAACGGTGTTACGCAGAATAGGTATGCATGTGTACCGACAATGGCATTGATCTCTGAAGCGACAAAGAGTATATACAGAAATGTATCGCAGAAATGCTCAAAAGTAAAAATGCCACCGCTTGCAAAATTATAGAACAACGCCAGCGCTATGAAACTTCAGGAATGAAAGGATGGTTTATGTTGTGACTCCAGGACTTGAGGCTCAGGCATTTTTCTCCTGCTCAACACTTGCTCAGGCCGCCGCAACGGCAGTCATCTTTCCAACCGCTGTACCCTGATCGCGCAGCGAGGTGATTGGCGTTGTCGTCATGCCGTGCACACTGATGGCGCTATCAGAGTCCTCGTCCTCTTCGCTGTCAGCTGCGCTCTGCACCTGCTCAGCGGCGTTTGCTTGCTCCACCACTTGTTGTCCATCACGGTTTGCGCCAACGCATACCCAACCCCGTATCACATCTGGTTGAGTGGAAAGAATTGCCACATCTACCACATCAACGCCAGGAGGAGGCGCAAGCTTCACACCGGCGCGACGTAACACCTCGCGCATCGCGCGCACATTGAGACGGATGGTACGTTCTGGGTTATGACCTTTTGCCAGGTAGCGCGTTAAAGTAGGAAATAAGACACCGTAATCGGACTGACAAGAGTGAGCGCTGCGCAACGGGTAGAAAATGTGGGCCTGCGGGCGACGCGTTGCGATTGTGGCATCGGACGATTTGTGTGACCGTCCAGCAAGTGGTGATGATGAGCGCGACGCAGTCGACGCAGACTCAGACTCGTAGCCAGAGTCGCTAGCCGCATCTGATTGTTGAAGTGCCTCAAGATGTGGGTTTTTGAGCACCTGTGAGGTAATATGAGTCGCTGGTGTCGCCTCGTACGGGTCTTCGAGGGCGGTTTTCATAGCTTGAGTGTTGTCTGCCCAAACAGCAAAGGTTGAGGAGAGCACCGAAAGAATGCTGTCTCCTCCATAATTATTTTCAGGTTCATAATGTGGCATTGGAAGGTTCGCAAGGTATTGCGTGAACGGAGAGCGAAGCGGTAAAGTCCACATATCGAGCAATAATGTTGGCGTTCTTGGCGTAACAAGGGATGATATCGCGGCAGACGTCTTTGGAGTGAATAGAACAGTTTGCTCAGATGTGTACCTGACCGTTTCTGTTGTGTTCTCGGGATGCTTGTGTGCCGACCAGTATACGCTTTTGAGCAATTGCAGCGTCGTACATGCGCCAAAACTATGGCCGGCAAAGGTGACCTTTCCAGGAGTACGAATATCATAACTGTTACGAAACCATGACAGTGCATCATCCGGTGTATGCTTTGGACTGCAGATATTCCGTGGTGTAGACTGGCTATCAATTTTGGTCAGAGCCTCAACAATAAGACCCAGTTCCCAGAGTCTTATGCGCAATTGGCGATCCCTTGCACGCCAGACGGAATCGGAAGGTACATGACTGAATTTAGTGTACTGTTGGATTTTTGCTCCCAACTCGGGGGCATCATGCGCTATGTACGACACTGGAGCACTGCCGTCACGATGCTCAGGAGCTACTACTACCATGCCATGCGAGGCCATGCAGCTGCAGATATGCGAATAACTTGTTCGCTGACCGGCAAGGCCGTGTGAAAAGATCATTACAGGCCATTTTTCTCGTGATGCGTTAGGGTGAGGCAGAGGCTTTGCGTTATTGTATGCAGATAGGGTGATATGCGTAAGAAAGTGAGGAAAGTATCTAATGTGCAAGGTCAGTTATGTCACATAGAGGCGGAGTAGAATATAAAACGTACGAAAACGCTCTTGAGAGAATCTCGCCGGCGCCCAGGAACTTTGCAAAATATTGAACGTGACTTTCCTGGGGGTGTGGTATCCAATATGCTGGTTTTGAATGCTTGTTGTCGGTTGCAGCGCATGGGTAGAAGATGCGGAAGGAGACAGTGGTAATATCTGCGTCAGGGCACGGTGTCTCAAAGGCCTGTGGGAGCTCTGATATGGGAATCTCAACATCAATGGTGCCGACTTTGTAAGGACCTGTCAGGGCAGGGAAAGACGAGGCGAAGCGCGTCAATGTGGACAGCATTGCTACCAGCCGCAATCACGGCTCTCTGAAGGCTATTTCGGCGATACTCGTACGCAAGTAATGTCTCGATCAATCTCTGGTGTCATTCAATGGCGTTATGTAGCAGATGGAGCAGTTAGAGTGAAAACTCTTAGAAAGGAAACAGAGCACGCGAGGAGGCAGAAAACTCAGTGTGAAGGAACTATGACGACACCGAATGCCAAGGCGTAGGCCTAGCCTCAGCCACAGGCTGTAAAGGTGCTCAGAATGCTGCATTGCAAAGATCATGTGCCTGGTGCAGTGGAGCTGCTCGCATGCTTCCTCCATAATGAAGAAGCATTTTCTGTAATTCATTAAAAGGTAGATTCTTGAACGGAGGCAGCCAGGAGGCAAGCCAAGCAGAGCCGCAGAGATCGGCACAGATGCCATCATGCATGCGGCAGCCGAGCCTGACGCCACGGGCGAAAATGCCTTGCAGCGCCATGTATATTCAATCTCCACTGACCATGTGCAATCAACAATAAAATATAATGTAAATTCATTCAAAGCCCTGTTAGATGCTCACAATGGAGATTCTCAAATCTGTACTAAACAAACACTACTGCTTCAATGGACACCTGCAGGAAGAATTGAAAGCGCGCGGCTCCATGAGACTCGCCCATGAATTTATTGGGGCGTGTCGGAAGCACCAAGACAACGAGACCATTTTCCCTTCAGAGCTACACCCTTGCTGCGTCTACGTTGTGTCGCGGAGATTTATGAGAATTCACGGCATATGTGATTATCTTCGGCTAGGCAGTAGGATCCTGCTTTCAGGGTCATGCGAGGAGGTCACAATTTGGGCGGCTTCAACGTGAAAAATTGACTGGGACATTATCGAAGTCTGATTGGGTACACCTGACGGGATTTGTCGCATATCACTTATCGACCGAGAGAATACGATTTGCCACAGGTTGACTTCTGCTGCGTCCAGCCAGTTTTCACTGCTCATAATTCAGATTGTCGTGAATTCTAGGCTCTGACAATTCGCGAGCATCGCTACCACGAGGTCGGTAAGGAATTTCTAAGTCGTCAGCACATGTGTCCGACAGGAAACAAGACAATGACAAATTCAATCTGTGCTATCGAGTCAGGGAGCAGCGCGATCTCAAGGCACGGCGTCTGAAATTTAGTGCAGCTCCAACGGCACATACCCCTGCTCACAATTTGGGGTATTCGCAAACGGCGTGGGCTTGCATACGGCCTCTGAGCTGCACGTTTTGGTATACACGGGCTCTATTGAAGGGACGGATAGCTCAGCTGTACGATCACGACAAGGTGAGATTCTTCTGATACTAGTGTGCTGCGGAGAGGAACGGTCTTATCAGAGGAGGTCGTCCGGGCCAGACGCGGCGATCTTCTAACCCCCCCCCCCCCCCCTGCGTAAGCGTGGCCGACTTGGCCACCCTCTTCCGTGACAAGAGTTGGTGACTGCGGCGCAGTTACATTTCGGCTCTTGGTCGGCCGTGAAGCTGGACCGAGGAAAGGAAAGCAAAATGATAGCCGATATATTTAGAATGCTTTGTGCCTGCCAGTCTGAGAGTAGGATTAGGGTTGGCCGAGGGTATGCATGCCTGACAGAGGCTTGTCTAGCCGTCAATAGGATCGACTCTTAAAGGCCGAAAATCGCTCACACGCGTCACCATCAGCAACGCTTTGAGCACTGCCATTGGCGCGAGCTTTAAATGACGAGCAGCTGCAGGAACCAGTGGCTTAGACTTGTAGTAGAGGGTCAGAGCAATGGTTGAGTTTGAGGCGGCGCCCAAGAGCTGCAAACGGGGGAAAAGGGCGGCGTGGCCGGCAAAGGGTACAAGCCCGTCAGAGTCACATTGGACCTCGTGGAGCGGGCGGCAAGTGAAGCACGTGGAGGTCAGCTTTGCGGAAGGAGAAGCACGAGGCTGACGGACGGCTGAGACGGCTTGAATCAAAGCACCAAAGCAAGTCACAGGTGGGAGCAATTCTAAAACGAGGGGGCGGACGTCTTGATCGGTAGTTGAATCACTCCGTGATGACTCTGGAGAGTGGGAGCTCGGGTGCGACCGACCAAGCGCCAGCCATGGCCGCGCGCGGGAAAACCAAGCCCAAAAATGCAACAGATAAGGGAATCTGTTCTCGGCCCAGAGATTGTGGAGCGTACAAAGCGATAGAAGAAGCAGCTCGGTGCTGGGGGAGCTGCCGATAGGGGAGGGGTGACAGAGGAGCAAGCTCGGCAGAAAAGGAACAACATGTACGATTACTCAATTGTTAGATTTCAAATTGGAAATTATGCAAAGTAGATCCAGGGTACTGGGACGTCTGGTACATTTGCAGCACGAAGGCTTTGGTTGTCCAGAGGACGAGACGGCGTTCGGAGCGTGGCGGGTTTACGGCGCACTGAGTGGGGCGGAGCTCGGAGTTATTCACAGAGACCAGAGGATAGTGACGCATCAATCAACAATGCAAGTGGCACCAAAGGCGCAAATGTGTGCACATGCATCCTCTGGCGCGCAAAAGGCATGAGGCACCGAAATGGCGGATCGCCGCCAGGCTGCCCACCGCCCATGGGTGTTCTGGCTTTGCACCAACGCAGGGCCCGGTGGAGGCTCGGGCTGAGATGATTGGCGGGTTTGGTCATTAATGGGCCTGTTAAGCAGAAGCGCGGCTCGAGCCAGGCGGTAAAGGCTTGTGCATGGTCGTGCGTGCGCCTGCAGAATGCATCCCTCCTCTGGTATTGCTCTGCGACTAGCTGGGACCAGCGAGACGAGAACATTTGCTTCAGGAGTGTCCGGAAGCCCCGCGGCACAACCCTGGAAAGCGGCAGATCCGCCGGGGAAGGAGAATCAGAGGCAACGAGTTATGGACGCCTCGGCCGATAGCCTACGGTGCGACTAGCGCGATCCACGGTCCACTCTTGATTCCTGGCTCTGGCCTTGATCGGTGCGCGCTCTGAGGGTCTCGACAAGCAGGAGGGAGGCGACGAGGAGAGTCTTGGGAAAACCAACGAGGTCAAGGAGGAGATGAGAAGAAGAAGAAAAGATTAGATATGCACAGAAGCCGAGAGAGTCAGCAGAGAAGGGCAAGACCAGAGGCAGAGAAGGCACAGAGAAGACAACGATCGGCGCTGCCGCACGTGGGGCTCTATTTCAGGCATACGTCGAGTCGATCAGTGCCGCCGACTGTGGGTGGCCAAGCGTTGGAGGCTGGCGTGGCTTTGTTTCTACTTGGCTTGAGCCATCCTGGCTTGTTTCCAGCCCATCTTTGGTCCTAGCGCTGCTCTGGCTCTGCTTTTACCGGCCGGGAATGCCGCATGCTCTCGTCGTGTTTTGGCTCGATGTGTCGGTCCGTTTGCAAAGAGGCGACCACCAGGAGCAGGGATTGGCGAAGCTGTGTGGCAGGCATCCACTTGAGAGTCATACAAACACATATACGTACAGGAACACAAACGCGAAGCAGCAGCAAGAAATTGGAGGAACACCAGAGGGCTTTGCCCCTTGCGGACAATGCTAGCCTGGTGCTCCCGCGCTAAATGGCTCCCCAGCCCTGCATTTGCCGACAGGCGGGCATGCGGGCTAGGGTAGCATTTTCGTTAGGGAATAGCGTGGTGCACGTTGACCATGCACTCTCACCGCAGGACTGTCTGCCATCGCGCCGCTCGCGCCCTGCAAAGAGGCGGACCACGCGCGGCTCTGGCCTGTGCGTGCCCGTAGCTGCTCTCGAACTTCGCTGCCTCCGAGACTGCGACTCGCCCGTGGCCGCTGGCCGCTGTGCGCAACGTGTCAGTGGGCTTTGCATCGCTCCGCCCTTTTCTCCAGAGCGAGGCTGCGCAAGCAATGATAAATACACTCTCCCTTTTTGGCCCCCAGATTGGCCCCGCTACAGCTTGCGCCGTTGTGGTGATGCTCTCTCGTGCTAAGCCCGGCGCTGCCGTCAATTTTCACTGACTTGCTTTGCATCTATCCCACGCAAGCCCCCTCGCTGCCCATATAACTGACGCGCTCCCATAAAATCCTCTTCCCGTCCCTTCCATCTATGCCTTCTTTCTTGTCCGCCTCTGCCATGTCTAGACCCCACAGGCAATCATCCTCCAACATGCCTCACTCCTCCACCTTGCCCTATCCATCGACCTCGACCTCCTCCCACCACCGGTACCCCGCAACACAGAGTACCAGCAGTGCCTTCAGCGCCTCTGCCAATCCCAATGAGGACTGGACCAAGATCTCAGACCTAGCCGAGAGGAGGAGGATACAAAATCGCATCGCCCAGCGCAATTACCGTAAGTTGCTGCGACGGCTCACATGACTTGTGCCGCCCACTGTGACCTTCTAACAATCGAACAGGCAAGAAGCTCAAGAAGCGCCTCGAGGACCTCGAGCGCAGAGCAACGTCATCAGCCTCTCCAGAGCCCAAAGACGAGCACGACGACGCACAGTCGAGGCAAAACCAGGATTATTCGTACGACGCAAAGTCACAGAACTTCCAGGTTGACTCGACGAGCTCAGTGCTGGGCTCCCACAACTACGCCTCGGCTTCTTATTCTCCCCAGACGCAGCAGCCTCGACATCGCTCCCCGTCTCCTCCCTCCGCCTACACAGCCTATCCCACCGCCTACTCCGGAGCTCCCGAGTATTCTTCTTACCCTTCAACCTCGTCTTACCCCCAATTCCCATCCTTATCGCACGACTTGTCCACGTATAGCTCCTACCAGCCCACGGCACAGCGCGGCGGCGGCGTCGACCGGAGATCGGCCAAGGCCGAGACGTTTGACGAGCAGATGCGCTCCTTTAACCTCAACTATTCGTCACCACCTGCAATGTACGACCAGTACCCGCAGACACACAGACCGTCGTGGCATGAAGCCGCGGGCCCTCAAGTAAATCTCCCTCCCCACTCTCTCAGCCCAGTTGCGGGCGGCGGTGTCGGCTACGGCCGCGGAGGTGCCCAAGGTCCTCCGCTGGGCCACTACGGCATGCCCCAACAGCAGCAGGCACGCCGCCCCTACTGAGGCTGCTCATTGGCGGCGAGTGGATCGTACGTCTCTCTCTATCAGAACGCAACGATCGCTAACTAAACTTGTCTCAATTAGGACCTCCACACGCCGCCACTTTCAGACACGGATCTTGAAATATGTCCGCCGCTCGACGAGATAGAGATAGACGAGGGCCTGTTTGAGCTGCAGCCATCCTCCAACGACTTCCTGGGCTTCCAGCACCATGGCCAGCAGCAACACCAACAACAGCACCCTCTGACTCCGCCAATCGAGGAGCAGCCACCATTTTTCTTTCTTTAGTTAGTGCATGGGCAAAAGGAAGAGCTTCCCAGCTGGCGTTTACCACAGTCTTTGTTCAAAATTTACGGGAATCATGTGAAGCATACGGGGAATTATTGGGAGGACAGAGACATTGTATGCTACTACTATTATTATTATTACCACCACCACCACCACTGCTGCTGCTGCCGCTCTGCACGAGATCTTGGGGACAAGACTCTGAGGGACGGGATCAAGCGAATGATACCACTTCAACTGCATGCCTTCTTCACCTGGTGCAATCCGCCTACGCAGACCGGTAGCTCCAAATAACCTATAGCAGGCGACCGGTATGGCCGGCGGGGATAGACCCTAGGGAGCCCAAGCGGCGTACCGGCGTCGCTAACACCGCTTTGCGTGCAGCTGCTGCCTCGTCATTCCTTTTTGAGTTTCTTGGAGGTGGTCCAGAGCAGGCAAAAGCGCAGCGTCACGGGTCTCGCCACTGGGTTCGGAACGATCCATAATCTGTTTTTTCCCTTATCGTGTGCTGGCAGCAAAGTCTCTCATGCAAAGCCAAAGGCCTCTAGTCACTCTCCAGGAGCACACAATCTTAGCGGCCACGCCTCTCCCGTAGTACGGAGCAAGCCAGACCCACAAAGGGCGCGCTCGCACACCAAACGTCGTTTCTGCTAGACAAGACCAAAGCTGCAGATCTGTGACGAGCCCATTTTCCCGAGGCGCAACCAGTAGGATTGCTTGGTCGGCTTTCGACCCATAAAATTCGGCCCAGGTATTCCAAAACTATTCAAAATTGCAACATTACAACCCACATGGGTTAGCTCTGGCTAGGGGCCTTTTTTCTGTAAATGTCTCTTTTCTCCTCTACTGCCTCCTCTCGACGTCATTGCTGTCTCTAGGTTCACCCTGTCTGTCTCGCATCACCTCTTGCTCTCAGATCAAGGTGGTGGTCTGAAGCTGGACCCAAGCACTATAATCAGCCAGCTGCGCCGCACAAGCGCCAGACAGAATAATCTTCATTGGAGCCGTTCGGTACATTTGTTTAGGTCTAGTCGCACAACGTGGCCATCTCTGCCGCTTCACGCCACCAGCGCTTGCACCAAAGGTTGGTGGTGGCAATGGCCGCTCTATCCCTCCCATCGTTATTGCCTCTGCAACATCCTCGACCTAACAACGCTTAGCCACTTTCCTTTGACAAAGAGGAGAAAGGCCCGCCAATGATGGCCCCAACATCGCTTCCGCTCTTTGGGGGCGCTGCAGCGTGCGTCTGCCTTTCCCATTCTCCTCTCCTTGCCTTGTCCTAAATTGGTGCAACCCTGCCAACTTGCGCTTTGACTCTTTAAAATGTGCAACGGCTGACCCGCTATTTGTTCAATAGCCCCTGGAAGACCAGCGATTGGATCGCCTCTGACGACCGCGTGCGTGGAGGCTCCAGCCACTCGTACCTTGACATTGTTCCTGCACACCCTCAGCAACAGGTTGCAGATTCAAAAGCCTCCCACGCTAAGTTTCACGGCACTCTTGACACGAAGACGCTCGGGGGTGCCGGCTTTGCCTCACAGCGCACCGCAACCACCAACAGTTCCTGGGACTTGAGCGAGTACGCCGGCATTGAGTTGCGCATCTCCTCTGCCGATGCCAAGCGCTACACTTTCATCGTCAAGGATGCATTACTCGACCCAGACCCTACCACCGGCCGTGAGCGCGCCACCCTGAGCTGGGAATATGATTTTGATGTACCTGCAATTCGCCGGCGCTGCCTATCCTCTGACTCGAGCTGCACCACGCGCAGCGTCAGTGGCCACAATGGCAGCCGCCAAGACTGCCGAGAATCATTACGGTACCATGTTGAGCAAGACGCCCCTGGCTCTGTTGCTATCGTTGATGGAGTCGGCCTTGCGGCTAATCACGCGGAACCTGTTGGTCCCGATGCTCCAGCTTCAGTGAATGCTCGGCTGGGTCCAGGTTGCCAGCCTCACAGCAGTGACGCGTCTCGCATCGACAACAACTCGAAAGCAACAGTGTTACGCATTCCGTGGAGAAGTCTGCGCCCAACCTACCGCGGCCGCCAGCAATCAGACGTGGACCCAATTGACCCTACATCGATCAAGAGATTCAGCATCATGATGCGGAGTTTCTTTGACGAGCAGCATGGCGATTTCGAGCTGTACATCGACTCAATTGTAGCTTACAAAGAAGAGCCAGGCGAGCCCTTTTCTATCGTTTCTAGTTTGATGCGCTGCTTCGGCTGGCGACTCTGATTCTCAGAATCCAATCCTGTCCCAAGACTGGAGGCGACGACGAGACCATTCTCTCGCTGAACGTGTGATTATCTGAGCTCTGCTGCAGACCACCCATCATATCCTAGGTATAGCTTGTGAATTTGTATCGATTTACCGAGTTGCCACTAGATTGGCTCTCATAGCAATGTTGCTTTACGGTGACGTTGCCAACCGTGAAAGCGAAGACAACTTGATGCTCAAGCTTAGCTGATTTCAGCTATCCCTCGCAAAGGCGCTCATGGAATGCAAATTCATTCTTCTTCCCTTACAGGTATTTCGCAATATCTTTTCACATGTCTTCATCGCCTTTGGATCTTCTAAGCTATCGTCACAATCCAAGCCCAGCTTGCCTTCTTGCTATCACTGTCTTGCAAAGCCATGAGGACCTTCCATTGGGCATTCCTATAATGTCAACATGCAAAAGTTGCAGTTAAGTTCCCTTGAAAGCCACTCAAAAGGGTTCGTTCTAGGCTCGTGCGCTGAATCAATTAGCACTACAGAGCGAACTCCACCGGGTTTAGGTCTCGGGTCAGAAAGATCTCCCCTGCAGAGTGGCCCCTTAGAGCAGAAGGAAAATACTCAACATTCCATCCTGGCCTTGTGATACTGTTCACAAGCTGGTTGCGCTTTACGCTATCATGCCTTTTGATGTCCCTAACGAGATCGTGGGCCCGTCGACTTCCATGTCCATTGACCACAATGTCGTCCAGTCCCACGAAGACAATATGGTCGAGTTCTTGCTCCGCAATTGTGGATACGGAATTGGCCAATTCGACATCTTCTTCTTCGTCTCCCTCTTGCCCCTCCTCCTCCTCTTCTTCTTCTTCTTCGTCATCTTCCTCTTCTTCACTGCTCGGAGCAAAGTCACTCTCCTCATCTTCGGCTTCCCCATCCTCTTCGAACTCATACTCTACTTCTCCCATCTCATAATCATTCTCTTGGAATCCATCCTCCTCCAAGCTTGACAGAAACACTACTCTTTCTCTTGGCCACTGTCGCAAGTATAGGCTTCCTTGAAGTCTAATATGCCTAATATTGGTCGTGCTCATCAGGAATTTAAAGAGTCGGGACCATGGATGATCTTCCATGTTGTAGCTCTGTTCAAATGCTGGTGGGATTATGAAGCAACTCGAGAAAATATTCAGCTTCTCCAAATTTTCCAGCTTGGCAGAGAGATGTTTCCATCCCATCTCCGTGCAGCAACTATGTCGAATTGAGAGCTCTTTTAGTGTTGGTGGTAGGGCCTCGACTAATCCCTTGCTCATATAAAGCGATGGGAAGTGGAGTTTCAACTTTTCCAGATGTACTGTTGAGGAAAGACATTTGATAATACCATCTCTACATCGGAGAATGTTGCGATCACTGTGTCGAACTGGCATATCATGGTCTCTAGTACCAATCTGCAAGTGAAGGATGCGGATGCTTGAGAGCGCCGGGCCAAGCCATTGAGTATTGTCTTGTAGGAAGACACTGGAGACGATGGATGGTTTAAGTTCCGACAAAACAAGCTCACTTATTGTACCTGAGCCTTCTGCGGACATCCTCGCCTGGTGCAAAGCTTCAAGCAAGTGCCGAACCTGTTTGCCATGCCGGTATTTGCTCCCAGTAGAGTCTCGTGGTACAAGAGTGTTTCTCTCGTGTTCGGGTAGGTCCCGGAAAAGAGGAGCCTTGGAGACATTTTGCTGCATTGCACTGAGATAATTGATGCGTCTGCTGTAGTCGCAAGCCCACTGCACTCTCTTGAGGTTGGGCAGACGTTGTAAGCACGCAACAAGGCGCGAGACCTCCTGAGCAGGTCTCTGCGAAATATCGTCGGCTTCCAACATCCAGCGGTTCAGGCTTCCTATGATCGAACCCTGACCCTCAACCATCCTTTTCCACTCGGCATGACATTCAACGAGTTCTTCACCGGTAAACTGTTTTGACGGCTTCCAATGGTCCCACTCACGATAACGCAAATATTTACCAGACGCAGCTTCATTCTTCCACTCATCAAAGCTGTTCAGCCAATTCGGGTAGAAGCGAAACATATCAGCAGAATACTCGAACTTCCTCACTAACTTGGCCAAATCTTCGCGTGATATGATCGCATCAAGTTTGTCAAAGCTGAATATACTTGGATATACCCAAACTGTATGAAATAATGGTGCGAGGCCGCTCCGTGCGAACTGCGTGGATACCAGGCGTATTGCTTTGAGTTGTGCAATACTATCAATCATCCAGCAGATGTGATCCCAGATTTCTGGAGGTAATTGTCGCATTTTCCTGAATTGTCATAAGTTGAATTAGATTTGCGGAAAATACCAGCTTGTTCTTGATCTTTGAAGCTTTAATAGCATCGCGTACTGTAGTATTGAAGCATTCCAGTCAGGCAGCTGCGCTAGGCAGCAGCGGACGAATGAAGTACTTCAGCCATTCTCTTCAGGCGCGGGGCACGGGCGCAACTGACACTAGAGAGTTCACTTTCAGTTTCCTGAGCCATTCAGCTTCCCCTCTTCTACCATCTACATTACCAGTGACTTAATCAGAAACAGATTGAATCAAAATTATACATTGTGCATTAGAAACTAATATTTAATTACCTTTCGCTTTTTGAAGGTAAAGTCAATAAGCTCGATGGTTTGTAGCCAAGTTACCTGAACATATCCCATAAAGACCTAACTAAAGCATCTTAAGGCAAGCTAGACTTACTGCCCTTCTGTATCGCCTCATCAACTATCAGCCCCAATCAACTACGTCAACATGATATTTGAGCGGCCGTTCCACATTTAATCAACGCTTGAGAATGGCGAATGAAAATCAAACGGTACCAGTTTAATAAGTTCCTCGACAATAGCAAATGGTGAGGTATTTGAAACAAAATGTTTTATCGGGTTTTAATTCTCGATCTCACTGAACTTTGCTGTCTTCCTGTTATAAAATCTGAAAGAGCTGCATGACCTTCTCGCCACTCTCAAAAATAAAATGTACGAAGCCCTTTAGCTTGCACTATTAAAAATGCCGACGAGCAGCAACCCCTTGGTGTCGAACACACATTCCCCAAACATCCAATCATCAGCGCCTCCAGTAGCTTGATAAAGTTTTACCCAGGTTGTCGCATCGAAGGGGTTACCTCAATATTGTGCATCGATTGCACTCTCCCCTGTAACCCAAACCTGTACACCCTCTCCCGTAGATTGCAACGGTTCTGCCGCCAGAACGACGAGGGTCTTGTTGAAATATAAATCTACGACTTTGAAGTTTACCTGCATCCAGGCGCCTCTTTTCAGGGGCAGAAATGAATATCGTAACTTCCTCCTACTCATAGGAAGCAAGTTCATTGTGTTGCTCTTTGTGCCGCTAAAAGCATAACTTTCGCTTGATTCCATTGCAATTCCAAATGATAAGAAGTGCAATGTTGGGTTCTCCAGAATAAAATCAATCAGAATGGTCCTCTCCTCTGATTGCACAGGCTGGGTCATAGTAGCAAGGACGCGTGGTTCGCCGTTATCGAAAGACAAGCGCGGTAGCTCTACTAAGCTGTGAACTGTCTCTGCATCTCCACATTCTGGTCTTTTCCAGAAGACCTGAAGCCTGGCGGCTGCCGAACTGGTACGCTGTTCATCGAGATCTGCCCTCTGGATATCAACAACAAATCCATGCTCCAATGTGCTCCTTGGAGAAAGGGGGATTGCCCTTCCCATAGACTCTCCTTCTTTCAAGCTGTCTTGTTCAATTATCGCTGATTTGCATCCTGTACTAAAGCTATCCATTTGTAGAGTAATTCGGGACACTGTCAATGGAGAAGTAGTGAGAGAATGTAATGACACCTGAGCAGACCAGCGTGTGGTAATTCCAAAAGCTTCCTTTCGTTGTTCCGTTGTCCCTTTCTCCTTGATACTGCCTGCCAAAGAACTTGGGTCAGGTACTGAGAAAAACGAGGGCCAGATACTTGGATGGAATCTGGGCAAGATATCACAAGTCGCTTCAAATGGCTGAATGATGATTGCATCGAAGGATTTCAGCTTCAGTATAGGGGTATTCAGATCGCTTTCTAGGTAATATTGAGCGCGAATCTCGATTGAAACATCCGCTGGTGATGAGGATATCTGCATTGTGAGAGTTTTGTTCACGGATGACCGTGCTTCCAATGTTCCTATGGACCACTCAACCAGTGTTGAAGAAGTTTCAGCCTTTTCATTGTTCGTCCAATGAGTCTCAGAGCTGTTTTCTTTTCCATCAAGCAGTCGAGCCTGAATAGTGGCATTGATGCATTCCGTTTCTTCATTTGCAAGCTGAATAGTCACAGTGGCCTTTTCCCCTAGATAGTAGACTTTTTGCATACCAACGGCATTGATCTGTAGCTTAGGGGGCTTAGGCATGATTTCGCACTGATGTGGTAACGACCGTAAAGTTCTTATGCCTGGCAAGAATCGTTCAACATCTTTCAATTTGGAGGCCTCAAGATGAGCCAGTCCGTTTGTTACATGCTCTATGGCAAAGTTGCCACTTTTTAGCATCAATTTGATAGATTTTGCCTCAATTCTTCCAGTTTCCCGTGGAATGAATTGACAATCTAGAACACGTGTCGTCCCAGCAACGATGGTCAAGTTTGCTTTGCCCAACCACAGTGCATTCTCTGATATATCTTCAGAGAGAGATACATTTTCAGCGAAGTCGCAACCTGATTCTGGTCTATCTGTGCGGCTGGCTTCGTTATCGGTAATCAGAAGCTTGACAGGCGACCTTTCCAGAGTTATAAAGATTTGGTTTAGTAAAGTGTCTTGGGCCTGATCGTGAGCGCTTGATTGAATAATGATGCGCACCTGAATTAAATCTCCAGCGTGACCACGAGATTTCGGAAAGTAGCAACAGACTTTCATAAATGATTTGATTTGCGACGCATCCAGGCGCACAGTATGCTCTTCTTCACTGTTTCTTTCGAGTAATGTCATAATGTCATTAGCAAAGCCTTCGACTGGACCGATCTTACTATGAGCAAGTTCCCACGAAGTGGCTATTTGCGAATCCACGTCTGCACGTTTCAGAGCAGACATATGCAGACTAATAGCAGCATCTCGAACGAGTTCCCACCAGCCCTCCCTCCTCCAAGTTTTGTCCTTCCAGGCTTCTTTTAATTTGGCATGGGCTTCTCCGTCGTCTTTCACAACAACAAGCTGTTTACCCAGTTGTAATTTTAGATAATTTGCCATCCGATATTGATCTCTGTAGGAGAATTGGTGCATGCCTTGTGCAATAAGGCTTTTCAAAAGTTTGTCATGTAAACTTCCTCCTTCTTCGACATTTTCATACTCTGCCGGTGGGTCTGGACAAAGGTACGTGTCATAGACTTCAGAGCAGCGAGCCACAGCGGCTGCGGGTGACTGTCCTGGAGGCAGTCGGTCCTCGGCTGGTATTCTAGCCGCAAGCCCTCGTCGAACTTTCGTGTACGTGACTGCTAATTTATACCAATACCCTGGATGATGCAGTAGATGCCATGGGTGAAGAGCTTCATCACTCTGGATTTGCTTCTCCGCTCGCAAAAAAACATTACCGGGAGCTGAAGCAGCATCACGAGTTGTCTGGGATTTCTGAGCTGTCACCTTCCCCGAGGGGAAAGCACATTCATTGCTAAGATCTGCCATCACAGTCGACCATCGTGCTTGCCAGGCTTGCCATCCGTAGTCTGAGGTTCCTTTTCCTTTCCGGTTAAGTATGCCATGGATTTTGCCGCGATAGTGATTCCAAAACATTACAGCAGAGGAAGGTAGAGATTTTAAAAGCTGGCACCGGATAAATCTAATTGCAACAACATCTGCAAACTTTCGTGTTTCGTTCCAGCGAGGAGACCAGTTCGTAACATTCTCAAAGAAACCGTCAGGATGGAAGAGGCAATCAAGAGCTGCATTATAGTGACGAGCTGCAACATCAGGCTCTCGCCGGAAGTCAGCAAATATCCCTAGCTTGAATTCATAGCGAGCATTCCATTCATGCCGGCCCAAGCTTTGAGAAAAAGTTGGGATCGTAGGTGTCGAAGGCGTAGATACTAATGAAGACGATGGAATGCGATCACGTTTTCTTCGTGCATGTCTTGTAAGATCTTTAAAGTATTCCGTTGTGGGCACTTCTAGTGCTCTTAAAATCACATGTATTGTCGATCCAAGATCATCCTTGTTCAGAGAGGTTTGTATGAAGAAGAAGCTGCTCTTTGCGTCAAGCTTTGTTGCACGTCTTATGGTAGACAATCGATCTTCCAGAGCAGGATCATCTGAGAGTGATTTTTCGCTTAGGAGAACTATACCAAATTTCGTTTTGTAATGCGACTCATCCAGCTGAAGCCGCAATGAATTGACTTCCTGCTTGAGCTGATTATCGTGCAGCGATTGCAGTTTAACATCCGAGCTTAGCACATGGAAAGAGATAAGCATAGCAGGAGTCATAAATCGATGCTTCCAAATCCAGGTGGAGCTCATGATACCGTCAGGATACAATGGCGAGCCAGGAGATAAAGGTGATAGCGGCGAGTGGAGACTTGTAGCTCCCAGAGACGTAACATCTTGAGGTGTCATATCTGCTGGCGAAGCCTGGGATACAGCTTTCCGGGTTGCAAATTGATATCGACGTCCACACCTGTGGAATTGATACAGCTGAGTCTGATGATTCGCTTGGTCGACACCAGATGAGCTGGTAGTCTCTCCACCATATTCTTGGAACAGCCCCCAGATATAATTGGCAACATCTTCTGAAACCTCAGGAGTTGCACTCTCGATTTTCAAACCGTTCCTTTGAAGGAGTTCAGACTTCCTTGCATCTTGGACATAATCTGAGAGGCCAAAAAGGACAATCAAAGGTCGACATGGATCAATGAAAGCGCTGCCATACTCGTCCATGTGGTCAAACTGAGGGGCTGTGCCACACTCGCAATAACAGCGACAATCTCAAATGCGAAGTCAGATAGCAGCAGCGATGATTTGAGTTTTCTCCTATGGCAGAAACTGAGGTATTCCAGAAAGCGCAGTCACGAAGCGTAGCACGAGGCAGATTATAAGAATGCAGCCGCCACGCGATCCGGCAAGTATTTTGGGGACCTTTTGCCTATCATCAGGCAAATGTTATTTCAGGGCCATTCTTTGTAATGGGATGCTTGGGTGTTATCTCTTGTGGATTTGTCCTGGGACCCAGCACTGGCATTTCGAACCAATTTGCCAAGGCTTTAGGTCCACGGCTTGGAGCTTGTCGGACGGCAACGTCAACGAACTCAGACTTTGACTCTGTCTGGCGCACCTACAACACCTTCCAGATGATTGATACAGCTATGTGAAATTGACCCACTAGCTAGTAGCTAATGGTGCTGTCTCTTTGTTTCTGTCTTCGCCACGAGTGCAATGAGCGCTCCGCAACTGCCCAAGTCCAAATGGGGTTCCTTACTTTCTGGAGCTGTAGCAGGTCTCGAGTCTAGGCTTGATAATATACTTACTGAGGAAGGTTCTGCAGCAGTCAAAAATGCAGAGTTTGAACGGCGTCGCGAGGAGGCGAGAAAAGCGAAGCATCTGGGTGCAGGTACTCTTCAACAAGCGTCGTTGGTCAACATCATGATGTAGCTGACTTTGTGCGACAGGATCACCACAGTATTCACTGACAAGCAAAGAACATGAACAGAGCACTGAAAATCAAGCCATTCAACAAGCTTCTTCTTCGCTTGTTCTCGCTCCCCAAATCGCCGACAAGCAAGATGAGCACGTTCCAGACGAAGAGGTCCACAAGGATGGTATGAAAGTGGAAACACTTAAAGGACTCAAACAACTTGCACGGACATCCGGAGAGGCGTCACGGCAATCAGTAGACTCAAGTACGCCGTCCCTGGAGAACTCTCATACACAAGCCCAATCTCAGATCCTTTCTCCCGAATCCAAGACAGATGCTATCTTGTCCTACGATGATATTGTAGAGAAAAATCAACCTGGCAGAGTTGGGGAGCTCAAATTGGGGGAGATCGCCACAGATCACCTTGAATTAGCACGCGAAGAAGAGGTCCAGAGCTATCTTGAGAGGATAGACGCATTGCAGGCAAAGCTGCAGTATCTCGCAAATGATGCGGCAAATACGGCAAAACGGTCAGCCACAAGTGCTGAAGATGGGAGTTGGGAAAAAAGGCTGGCTGCAAAAGATGAGCAGATTGCGCTTCTCCTAGAGGAGGGCACAAAACTGTCCAAGGCGGAAGTCACACAAGCAGCAACCATCAGACGACTGAGAATAAAGGCCAGCGAAGACTCGAAGGCACAAGTGGAGGCACGACGAGTGCTTGTCGAGGCAGAGCTATCGTATTCAGGAATACAAGACCGCTTGGAACGTTTAGAGGCAGACAAGAGGGAAGCACAGTCAAAGTTAGCGCGGCTATCTCGTCTTGAAAAAGAGCTTGGAGATGCAAGAAGGGAGCGAGGCATAAAGGATGCAACCATTCATGACCTTCAGGGACAGCTAAATGCCTCTCGAAAACAGGCAGATGAGACTGCTCGATCGGCAGTCGATAAGGCCTTTGAGCAAGAGAAAAGGATATCCCAATCATTAAAAGACGACCTTTCAAATGCCAGAATTGAGCAAAAGCTGCGTGATGACAAAGCAAAAGCCCAGATCAAAGAAGCTCAGGATGAGATAGCGCGTGAACGAGAACGGCACAAAGTTGCTGAACAGAGTTACCGAAACGAGGTGTCGACTTTGGAGACAAGAATCGAACTTATGCGCGAGCGATCGGAGGAAGCATCCTCTGGCATGACGAATGATTTCCAGGCCAAGCTTATGAGGCAGATTGAGACATTGCAGTCTCAATATGGTGTGGCCAGTGAGAATTGGCAAAGTCTGGAGTCGTCCTTGCAGGCGCGTATCACAGGGCTCGAAAAAGAGAAAGAAGAATCCTCCCAAGGCGAAGCAGAGGCAAGGAAGAAAGCCCGGGATCATGGCATAACCTCACGGCGACTTCGGGAGCAGCTGGATGATGTAAATCACAGATGCCAAATGCTTGAGCATGAAATACAGGAGCAAAAAAATATTACTGAAAGACATCTAATACATTCAACTTCTGCGGAAAAGGAGTTAGCAGATGAGCGGGAAAGATTTGAAGCGGAACGCAACGCCTGGGACACTACATTCCAGTCTAGGCTTGAAGAAGAGAAGGCTAAGTGGCAGCTTGGAGCTTTAAAGGTAGCAGGCGACGCTCCTTCAATGCTCACCTCACCCAAAGAGCTTGGTCACCGCAAAAATTCACATATGGATATCTCTGGTCTTGTATCGAGGCGCCAATCGTCAAGACAGGTATCAGAGTTGAGCCTCCCGGGGCTTGAAAGGCCAACAAGCAGACGTACTTCCACTTTTATATCCAAAACTTCTCACGCGTCGCCAAATGGATTCGACGCTGAACGATCAACAACAGGCTTTGATATGGCACAGGCTATGGGTGCACCTTCAATTCATACGGTTGACATTGATGAGCATGAACAGTGCTCTTCGCCACATCGAACCGTGAATGATGTGCTTTCTGGAGCAACTGCAAGTGCCGGACCTTCTGTGCAACTTGTCGAACGCATGAGTGCTGCTGTGCGACGTCTGGAAACAGAGAAAGCAGCCTCTAGGGACGAACTAGCCAGATTGTCAAGTCAACGAGATGAAGCTCGGAAAGAGGTTGTCGATCTCATGCGCGAAGTAGAGCAAAAAAGAGCTTTGGAGACGAAAGTGGACGGATTGGATAAAAGCCTAGCAGAGCTCTCTCAGCGCTACACAACCACGCTTGAGATGCTTGGCGAGAAAAGTGAACGAGTTCAAGAGCTGGAGGCGGATGTGACCGACATTAAAAAGATTTACCGAGAACTGGTTGAAAGCACAATGAAATGATGCGGACAATGAACTATAGGGGCCAAGGCGTATATCTTCACGCTCATTCAGGTAGGAGGACACCTTCCTGTTCAGCTGACTGCAGAATGAAGTCGCGGACCTTCATGATTTCCATCCCGTCAGTCTCGGTCAACTTATCAAAATCAGGACATTTACCTTATTGTCTGGAGCCAAGCTGATCGCCAAATTTCCCTCGGAATCTTTTTTCGTTGGGTCAGCACCAGCCTTGAGCAGCTGCAAAGCAGCATCGCCATGCCCTTCGCTAATTGCTGCAATAGAGTCAGCCAGGGTGTGGAGCAAGGAACAGACTACTCTACCGTGGTGCAAAGCTGTGAGACCGTTTATATCGGTAGCATTTATTGGGCTCTGGCAACTGAGCATCAGTTGAATCATCGGAGTAGATCCTATTGCAGCAGCTCGATGTAAAGGCAGTTGTCCACGCCTATCTTTCACCTTGGCAGTCGCACCCTTTTCAATGACCTTCCTGGCGACCTCCAGATTATTCTTGGAGGCGCAAAAATGGAGTGCAGTCTTGTAATAGATAATGTTAGGCATTAGGGCACATTAAGTCGGGAGCCGACCTCTCCTACCTGACCATTAGAATCTGAAGAAATGTGTAAGTTAGTTTCAAAGAAGCAACCTCAGTTAACGAGGCTCACTTTTTGCATTCACGTCTGCGCCCTTGCCTAAGACCGTATCTACTAGACGTTCGCCGTCCTTCAACGAACAAGCTATCATGAGCGGTGTCCATCCAGAACCGTCCTTCCAAAATCATTAGTAGATGATCAACTGCACGATAAGTGCCTACGGAGGCGTGCCTTTGCATTTATATCGAAATCTTTCGCCTCAATTAGTACTTGAACAACTGGCAGATGCCCATTCGATAACGCCCAATGAATAGGAAGTCGATCATCATCATCACGCAAAGAGGCTATGCGAGGATTTCCCTGATGAAGGCGTCAACGAAACGATCGAATAATTGGTTACAGCCTCGCCTTACGCTGAGATATGTTTCGACAAGTTTTACTATATATAGTTAGCAGGTGCTGCAGAACGGAGACATTCATCACCTTGGCCGTCGCGAGCTGCAGCATGTATAGCAAATTTGCTTGCTCGCTCCTCAACTGTGCCCATGGCAAATTCTCTAGTCTGTGGGTGACTTTTTATTCTTCTTTGATTAAAGTTGATTGTCTTCTGCGCATGTACATCTGAAGATCTTACAAATTCGGTATGTCATAGTACTGCATGCCAAGGATGAGCGCGACTTTCGTGTTTCAGACCTCCAGGTCGTCCACCTTCTAACAATAATAGATCACTGGGTTTCTTCAGACTGGAGTTACAAGATGAGTGCCGATGTGGCAATGTCAGATGTATCAGCACCTGTACTATCTCTTCCCAGACTGCTTCATAATTCAGCAAAACAGACGCGCGAGTTATTCAGTGCGGATTTCTCTGGTCCTTCAGGCTTAGAGGAGCCTCACAGGCCTCCAAACTATACATTTCCCAACGAGACCTCATCTGCATCCGCTATAGATGCGGCCGAACGCGCCAACCTCTCAATCCGCATTCAAGGCGAATATCAAGGCGCACAAGAGCTTCCACCTCAACTGGCTGCAAAACAGCAGGCCGCAGCAGCAACAGCAGCTGCAAGACGTAAAAACAACAAGTTGCAAGCGGCAGATGACAAAATATCGAATGATCGTGTAGATCGGCTCATTGCACCAGGCCATAACTATAAGGCGCAACAATCAAGCGAAGAGTCAACACAAGCTCTTGTTCGAAGCGAAGGCAGCGAATGGAGTAAAACTTCAGCTGCCCATAGTCCAACACCACAAAGACATCTTCCAAGCAATAGTGGCGCTCTAGTACGACGCGATATAGTACGCCAGCTCAAGCCAGATTGGCAGCCCCCTTGGAAGCTCATGCGGGTTATATCAGGCCATCTTGGATGGGTTCGAGCACTCGCAGTGGAACCGGACAATCAGTGGTTCGCTTCAGGTGCTGGTGATCGTACTATCAAGATTTGGGATTTAGCTTCTGGACATCTCAGACTCACTCTGACAGGTCATATCAGCACAGTTCGTGGACTGGCTGTCTCACCACGTCACCCATACCTATTCTCCTGCGCCGAGGATAAGAAGGTCAAGTGTTGGGATCTTGAGACGAACAAAGTCATCAGAGACTATCATGGTCATCTTTCAGGCGTCTACACGCTCGCTCTACACCCAACACTCGACGTTCTTATGACAGGCGGTCGTGATGGAGTGGTACGAGTATGGGATATGCGCACACGACAAAACGTTCATGTTCTTAGCGGCCATAAGGGTACAGTATCCTCTGTCATTACCCAAGCAAGTGACCCGCAAGTCATTTCTGGTTCCCTCGACTCAACAGTGCGCCTGTGGGATCTTGCAGCTGGCAAATCAATGGGTGTGCTCACTCATCACAAAAAAGGCGTTCGCGCTCTTGCACAGCACCCTAAAGAATGGACCTTCGCCTCCGGCTCTACAAATGCTATTAAGCAATGGAAATGCCCTGAGGGTGCGCTAATGCAGAACTTTGAGGGCCATCGTGCCATAATCAACACTCTTGCTGTTAATGAAGATAATGTATTTGTCTCGGGTGGCGATGATGGCTCGATGTCCTTCTGGGACTGGAAGACTGGCCACCGTTTTCAAAACACCGCAAGTGTGGCACAACCGGGTAGCTTAGATGCCGAATCTGGTCTAATGAGCATGTCATTCGATCAAACAGGCTTGCGATTGCTCACAGGCGAAGCAGATAAGACGATTAAGGTATGGCGGCAAGATGAAAATGCAACAGAAGAAACGCATCCACTTGACTGGACACCCACATTGGGTCGACGACATTATTAACACTAGCATTAATGTAAGATAGGAAGCTCCATGAAATGTAAGACATTTATGCCTTAATGATAACAAGATTTGCGCTTGCCTGAAGCTGGGATCACAAAGCGAAGCCCATTTTTTTGGCTTCACTGTCTTCACGCAACGCTAGCTTTAATTCATCCTCACCGATGAGCAAACGAACCTTTGCTGCACGCTCCCCACGACGTTCCTCAACCACGAGAAGACCAGCCTCAAGTAGGCCTGATACAGCGGCACTCATACCCAAGACTCGACTGGCCTTCACAGTCTTTCCAGAGTCATTCTCATTCTGATTACTCGTGCCAAAGGCTTGTCCTTTAGAGCCAATCCAGTTCATTAGGCCTTTATCGTTCTGCAACAGATAGTCGACTACACTCTGCAAGTCACACATATTTGCTATGCGTTTCGCTTCGTCCACAACATTGCCAAGCTGCGCCTCAGCAATGCCAGTACGTCGGACCTGTGCAAGCAATGCAGCCAAGAATAACTTGGTCGCAAGAGGTAGATTACGTAGATACTGCTGTAGCGGGCTAGACGTCGCCTCGCGAATGGCCTTCTGTACTGTGGCGATAGTCACTCGACCTACCACGCTTTGCATGTTGTCACTCTTCTGTATCTTCGTACCTGTCTTACTAGGCGAAGTAAGTGAATCGCCGGTTGTTTCAGCGCTTGCTGTCCCCGCCTCGTCTTCAGCAATCTCAACAGCGCGCCGGCATATATCAAGAGCACGGCGCGCGTCCCCAGAGACTTGAGCGACTTTTCGGCTGGCAAAATGAATAGCATCTCGATCTACAAATTTGTCTGGGACGGCTTTGAGACGGCTCTCGATGATTTGAATGAGTTGAGTATGAGTATATCCTTGAAATGTAATCCGGGTAAGTCCAAGTCGGCTAGAGATCTTATTGCTTAACGTCCGTTCCGGTAAATCCATGGTATTGGCTACTGCAAGAACGATTAGACGCGAATGACGGAGACTCGGCCAATTGAAGAAATTGTACATAACGCTCTGATCTTTGGTAACTAGCTGGTCGAGTTCGTCCATCAATACGACGCAGGGCACACGCCGGGGCGAAGGTGATGAAAATTCACGCTCAAGGAGTGATAGAGCATGGTTGGATGAGACGCGATCTCCAGTCAACGCTTCCCAGAGTAGTGAGTATGATTGGTGGGGGTCGGTTACCTTCATCCCGTTAATTTCAATAAATATGAAGTCATCTAACTCTTCGCTACGCACAGAAGCGTTGAGTTGACCGATTACCTCTCGTACCGTAGCTGTTTTACCCGTCCCTGGAGTTCCTGATATGTAAATACAAGATCCGGTACCTGCAGTTATGGCGGATTCAAGATAGGAGTAAACTGTAGAGAATTCTTCCTCTCGACATGGAAGTGCAAGGGGTACAGAGGCGACGTGAAGCTGTGAACGAGCTATCTGAAATGGTGACATCAGATGGGTAGCAGGCGATAGCATACGTGTGCCTAAAGGTGTAAACTCAAGCGGTTTTTTCGTCACGATTCGCTTTTGTGTCGGTGTAGTAAACTTTTGAGGCGAACCATTGACGTCTTTGCGAGGTGTTGAAGCACTTCCGAATTTGCGTCTTTTTTTCGGCGTTGCTGCTTCTGGGCCTTCATCATTATAATCCTGGGTGTCGTCGGCAACTACGAAGTCCTGAAGGTCTCGTGCTTTTACAATATCATCGCGGCGACGTCTTCGAGTCGCCTTCGTTTCACTCTCGATTCGTTGTCTGAGCAAGTCAATATCTTTGGCGCCTTGATAAATATCTTCCCATACAAATTCGTTTGTATAAGTGGCTGTTCTTGTGTTTGCACCTCGACGGCATACAAATATTTTGCCGTAATCCGCTGAACTTCTGGGAACTTTACCAGTCGGATATTTTGAATAGAAATGACTTGGCGATGATACATTGGCAGTCCCTTCAATGGTGTCAAGAGGGTTTTCATCCATAAAAGCTGTGGCATATAGCTCGTTCTTATGCCTGTATTAGCATTTCATCACTTCGAGTTCAATTGAGTGGCCTTACAGATAGCGCATCAATTCTCTTGTCCTTGTTTCTGATATCCTTCGGGCTCGAAAACCACATGAACACAGCATTCTTATCGCCATCCAGATCCTCATCATCCACAAACTCGGTAATTAAAGCAACCCAGGTTTCGTTACGTTCAGCCTTCAGCAGAACAACATCTCCAAGAAAAACCTCGAGATCGCCCCTACGAGCACCCACAATAGCTCTTCGAACATCACTGCTCTGTGTCGAAGCTTTCCGCTTTTTATTGCTCAAATGGTTGTCTTTTACTTCCTCGGACGCATCCTCATGTATCCATTCCCATTCTATGTCTTCGTCATCTTCAGAACTCTCCATGTTCAGACTCTAGATTGATCGCTGAACGTCTATAGGGTAATTCTTGCGTCAATTCGACTCAGTTGTAACAAGATGTACTTGTAATGCTGCGTGTTTTGGTTTTGGGCAAAGACTCAGGTGTTATAGGTTGCGTGCGACAGCTATACGCCTTCTGTGAAAGTGGCAAGCGTGTTGGACTCGCGGCCACTCACTCTTCACTTCCCTGCAAAGCCTAGTTTCCATGTCAAACACTGCTACGATGTTGTAAATTGACTCATGCAAACCGTGATCCGTTTCAGTGAGAATACACCCAAAATCGTCAAATCACAAGATCACGAGTCGACAATGTCTCAACAGTGTTGAAACGTCGGCCAAAATGCAAGTGTGTTCACCATCCTTTTTCTTTTCTAGTGGTATCTTAGATAGTTATGACTTAGCTGCACCTGCTTTGATAAGGATGATATCCCCATCAAGAACAACATAATCTTTCCCTTTGGTCATGACCTTTCCCTTTGCCCTGATATCCGCCTCATCTCCACCTTCTTCACGCAAGGTCGAGTAATTGTACACAATGCACTGAATGAAGGTTTTTTCAAAATCGCCGTGGATTACGCCTGCTGCCTGCGGCGCTTTGGTGCCGTTACGAATTGTCCACTGTCGTACCTCGTCTGTTCCGGTGGTGAAGAAACTACCAAGATCCAAAGCTTTGCGCATCGTCGTGATGACTTTCGGAAGAGCAGACTTGGCACCAGCCTCTTCCTCTGCGGATTGCACCTCCTTTGGATCGTCGATGAGTGACAAGCGCGATTCAAATGCGATGGAGATCGGAATAATAGGATCCGTCGGTTGCCCAGAAGGGCTTTGAGCCTTTATCCAGTTCGCAACAGCAGGCAAGTGCTTATTTTTCTGGCGAGCGTAATCTTTCTCTGATAGGTTGATGAGGTATACGACAGGTTTGGCCGTAAGGAGGAAAAGGGGATTAATGAATTCAACCTATTAGATAATGTCAGTCGCATTCTCTGCCCTAATAAACTTTATAGATTTGTTCAAAGTGAGAGACAGATCAGAAAGGGACGTTGTCACATGACGACTTTTGCGTTGTAATTTTCTTGAAGTCTTCGAAGAGCTGGGATTATAGAGCAATCGCTCTTGTTCATCATTGAGAGAATGGTGAGATGTAAGATTAGGAAGAATGCAACATACCTCTTTCGGAGACCAATTTCCTTTTCGCACATCTTGCCCATCTTTCAGCATCTCGATGACCTTCTCAACGCAGGCTTGCTCCTCCTTCAACTTCTTCATCTCCAACGATTGTCCACCTCTTCTGGTCTGCTTTACCAGATTCTCGTGTGCTTTCTCGGCAAATTCGATATCCTTTATACGCAGCTCCTCTGCAATAATTTCAAGATCTCGAGTTGGGTTTACGTCTCCTTCAATGTGTATGATTTCCGCATCATCAAAACATCTAACAACTTGGAAAATCGCATCAACTGCACGAATGTGTGAGAGAAAAGCGTTCCCGAGGCCCGCTCCAGATGACGATCCACGAGTTAGGCCAGCGATATCATAAATTGTAAGATGGGCAGGGACGCGAGATTTGGGGTGATACTTTTCGCAAAGCCAGTCATAGCGCTCATCGGGCACAATGACGCGTGACTCTTCGGGGTCAATTGTGGCATATGGAAAGTTGGCAGGATTTCCAAGGTTGCAGCGTGTGATAGCTTGGAATAGAGTTGATTTGCCCACATTGGCTAAGCCGACCTGTTTTGCTATTTAGAGAGGTAGCATTTCAGAGCACGAGAGATTGCCTACGTACAATGCCACTTTTTAGGTTGTTGCCAGGGCGGCCCAGCAATATTTTCTTCTCCTCAACTCCTTTTT
This sequence comes from Erythroxylum mucronatum, assembly GCA_027563825.1. Classification (NCBI taxonomy): domain Eukaryota; kingdom Viridiplantae; phylum Streptophyta; class Magnoliopsida; order Malpighiales; family Erythroxylaceae; genus Erythroxylum; species Erythroxylum mucronatum. The sequence goes on from JAOSBP010171023.1 coordinate 86,050, forward strand.
TGGGTGGCATTTTTCGCGATTTCGCAAACAGAAAACCAGCTGTACTAAAAGTGCGACTTCTGGAGAAGCAAGATGGGAAACCTTTACTGCGACAGAAGAGCGCCGCAGAGCCTGCTGCGGGAAACGAAAAGAGAAATAAACTTGAGTAACCTGAAATCGACGTCGTGACGGTTGAACCAAGGGTTGCAGAAGGTTCAAGGATGCGATCAAAAAGGATTTGATGGGTTGTAAACGCGATGGTGTTGCTGGTCAGAATTTGACGCGGAAATACCGCCGCCATTGGGAAAGAACGGGGATTACTGTCGTTTCAGAGTACCCTGCAATTCGCGTGTCGCGTCCGCCTTGGCATGCTCTTTCCACCAGTTTTACCACCAAAAGTGCATTTCTGGCTGGTCTGCCACGATACAGGCGTGAAAACGCGTATATAATATAAGAAATGAAGCAGTGAACATTTCCGCTTTAGGCAAGGATCTTATTGATCAAGGAGGAGGTCAACTACGCGCCTAAAATGCCTTCTCGCCGCCCAATCTCAGACGATATCAAGCACTGTATTCGCGTCGCTATTGATCATGGTGCCAGTCAGAAGGAAGCTGCTGCGTCTTTAATGTTGATCCAGCCTCTGTTAGTCGAATAATGTCTACTTGGAGGACTTTCGGATCCTTTATAAGGCCTTACCACGCCCGACCTCGCCGCGGACCTCTTCCAATGATCACGGAGTATATGTGGACTGAGCTGCTAGAGTACCTGATTGTAGAGCCACAGTGCTACGTACAAGAGATGGTAACATTCTTCCAGGTCGAGTTTGGTATCCAGGTTAGCCGCGCAACAATATGCGAAGGTCTGAAGAAGCGTAATTGGTCAAGGAAACGCGCTCAGAGGCAAGCATTACAGCGATCATCCGAACTACGGTCGCTATTTCAAGCACAGCTCGTTGGTGTACGTTCAGAGCATATTATAGCAATTGACGAATCAAGTGCGCAAGAGAGATGTGGCTGGCGACGTTACTGCTGGTCACCAAAAGGAACACCAGTGTTACGAGTCGACCATACGGCACAGGGTAGCCAGTTGTGTGGATCCTGAACCCAGCGGCTCAGTGAACTACATTGTTCGGCAAACAGCAAACGCTGTTCTCAGAACAATAACAACTGTTTGCACCCTTGTGCAAACAACAGGACGGATTGTGCAGGACACAAGGGACACGACAGGGATTGAGGGTTCTCTATATAGGCTGGCGTTCGCATCACTTGTTTGTAGTTTTCTTCTGCATCTTTTTGAATTCATTACTTCAGCATATCGAGTTTCATCTGTGCGCACGTAACAGATCCAGTAAAGAGTACTTTGTCCGTTTCTCCCCACGCTCCTGGGTTCATGCGGAAGTACAGTTCACACTGGGCTAGGAATGGTTGCAAGGTGTTCTTCTTGCCCTGGTAAGGACTAACTTTGATTTTCATAATTGAGGTTGGTGCGCGTATAGGCGCCGGCTCGCGTCGGGAGCCTGCCTCGCTTGGTGCTCGTTCTCCGCGTACGCTCATATTACCAAACTGTTGGGTGATTCCTGTGGTAGGTTGTCTGACAGGATATGGTCGGTGAATAGATGCTTGGAGATTTCGTGGGCTTGGTGGTGTCAATTCTTCTTCTGATGACGATTCTGAGCTGCTCGTATCTTCGATTGTTTCTAGATCCAATGGTTCTCGTGTCTGTGGGTTAGTCATGGAAATGAATCATACCTTTCCTTTGTCAGTTGCTTTGTGTTGATCGGTTAAAGTGTAACGCTCTGGGGATTTCCTTGTCGGGGTAGACAGAGGTGCCAGATGCTGGGCGGTTACAAGGCGCCTCTTACGGGCGTGAATGCTAGTAGCAGGTAGCCCTACTAGTATCGGAGCCAACCTTCGTAGTGTTCGCAGTAAGGTCTCGTAGCAAGGGACAAGTATTGTATATCAGGTAGGTCAGGGTGTGCACTGAAGTGCGTACTCAAGGTGCGTTACTGAATCAAGGTGATCAATCAAGATTGCATTTGAGTTAACCGATGCAGAGGCATCAGTTATAGTGAGTGACTATGCTAACTATATACTGCGTGCATATTCGTTTGTCCGCTTTGTTCGCAACGCCCGTTTCGTGCGTTGCGGGCAAAGCGGGTATGTTCTCTTGGTCACGTGACTTACTGTGGTTACCCTGTTGGAGAGCTTCCCTTTTGCCCGCTAGCGTGGTTGCGGGTATCTTGTGCCAAGACCTGCATGGGTCTGCAATGTGGCCGTAACAGTACCATATGTCTGACCATGTCAGATGACTTCCGGACTTTAGAACCAACTCTCATGCGACTACTACTAGCAATACAGACCAATATTCAGCTATTACAATGGAGTAGAAGCTGCCCGGAGAGCATATTAGCATTCTGAAGAACCATGTAATCGGACCTCGGACACTACACAAAGATCCCAAATAAAGGTCCGGACAATAAACATGTAGATGACAGAGCAGCTGATTCAGTACGAATAGGTAGGTATGCTGCTTGCAGCCGAGCACTAGAAGTATAAAATGAGGAGAAAGAGTGAGTCCGGACAGTCGAAGCCGAGACAGAGCTGTCCGGCAACGACTTTGGTGTCCGTGGATACCGGAAAGTCAGTGTCCGGACATCAGATGATTGCTATATATAGCCCGGAAACTGCTTCTACAGATAGCTTAAACTATACCAGAGGCGATAGAATATGCCCGGCAACCGTTGTCCGGGAAAGTACCGCCCGGGCAGAAGTCCGGAATTAATGATAGCCTCCGGACAATAATAGATGACGACCTCCGGGCCCGAGGCAGACGGTCCGGAATCAGTAAAAGCCCCCGGGCTGTAATAGGTGACAGCCTCCGGGCCCGGTATATCATGTGACTCGGGCCCGTGTCCGGAATATATGATGACCTCCGGATAGTAGTCGGTAATAGCCTCCGGGCCCGAGTGTGATAGCCTTCGGGCCCGAGTATCACAGTTGCCCCCCCGACATCAACAGTAGGTATTCAGACTTCTCCGGAGATCTTATAGCACCGCTCCGGCATCCTCAAGCCTTGCTACCAGATAAAGAAAGAAACCCGCACCCCGGCTACCCTGTAGAAGAAGATGGGGCCCGTCCGAGGCTTCCGGTGGAAGGGTTTAAGCCTCCCTTCCTATAGTACCTGGAACAGTCAAAGGAAAGAAAAAAGTACGCGCATTAAAACTTTGCGCGATACTTTTTTTTCTGTTAATAGTCCTAGAGATAGGCCAAATCACTCGAGAAGCACACATGTATAGTCTAAAAGATAATAGTGATGACCTATCATATAATCCGGCTCCGATTTCTCTTAGTTGAATGTCCGGGAAGGGTAGTCACACTTACCGGGCCCGAGCCCCGGGGGAAGTCTGGCATTATAGCCCGAAGGTCATCATCTATTCCGGACACGGGCTCAAGTCAGGTAACGTGCTCGGGCCCGGAGGTCATTGTTAATTTCGGACTTCTATCCATATCGGTTATATGGCACGGGCCCGGAGGTCGTCAGTTATCATTGTTCGAGGGCCGTCACTGATTCCGGACATTCTGTCTGAGCAGATCACACGATACGGGCCCGAAGGTGATCATTAGATTTGACATTCTGCCCGGACATTTAGCTAACACGCTTGCGCTTCTCATTTTAATTATCTAGACAGACAAAGCTTCTCTGGTCTAAGGTTGGTTTAAGGTGTCATAGTCCAGGGACATTTATTGATTCCGGAGCAATGTCTGGGGACTTTCACTAGGTGCAGACTTTGCTCCCGTGCGAATATCTGAGCTTTTGAATGTTAATATCATTTTGGCGTTCTGAGGTCAAAACTTGATTTCTTGCTCTCATCCAGTCAGTTCTGATATGTTTGAGATAGTATGCCAGTTGAAATTTTCCCGTATTATTCGCTTCTTCTTATATTGCTGTCGGTGGTCAGGTCGGCCCCATCACCGATATATATTAGGTCACAAGCTGAACGCATCCAGAGACGTGCTGTAGGCATAATATCTGGTGTTTTAAAGTCAACTTCAGGCGCTGCCTTGGATATAGATTTGTTCTTTACGCCAGCACAATTGAAGCTCGAACAAAGGGATATCACTTAGCGGCCATTCGACTGATGTTAACCGCAGGAATACTTGCTACTAATAATAAACTTAATCTGAATACGCAAAAGGCCATGGCTGGACACAACGAGCTGTAAAACCCAAGGATAGTAGTAAACCGAGGCCTAAAAGATGTTCATAAGCCCCGCAACCTATTCAGATCTTTTTGTGACTACCTCTTTTTAAATCCGGTTCAAGGACTCCCTCTAATTCCCAGTCCTTGAACCGAAGAATTAGTGGGAGGAGAATGCTTTCTCGTACAAATCTGGGGTCTACGGCTAACACTCAGATGCTCGACACAACAAGGCGTCTCGTCATCGTACATGACCGTGATCCACGTCTCAGTCGTCTGCAGAGGATTTATCCCCGCGCAAGGTTAAATTGCAATCCATCAGCTAGACAGCCCGACTTCTACGGACCATCCGTCGCTGACCTGCTAAGGTTCTGGGCCGAAGCCTATTCGTATCCGACTACGTTGTGCGGGGGAGAGATCACGCCT
>JAOSBP010171024.1:0-35312 GCA_027563825.1 Erythroxylum mucronatum
AGATTGACGTGAGATCGACATAGTCACAGCATTTGTGAGCAAACTTTTTCACAAGCATTTCTTGCAACTCGACATCTGAATTGTACGGCTGTTCGGTCGAAGGCTTCCCACTCACGTTATCGGGACTTTCATCGGCTGAGTTGATCAAAGCTTCCTCTCTAGCTTCACTTGTGGATACGTGGGTGCTTGCCTTTTTAAAAGAGACGTTTTCTTGGTGGATTGGCTCATTCTTATTTGCTGGGATACGCTCGTCCAATCCAATGTTGAGATGTTTGATTACAGCAACCTCAGCTGCCTTGTTCGATTCGACTTTGTCTGACGCTTCAGCGACACAGTCTTGTATGTTAGACCTTGGACAAGATTTTTCAGGTCGTGCTTCTTGAAGCAAGTTTTTCGGGTCATCAGTGATGTCTATACCAGCCGTGGACATCGAAATGATCTCGCGCTCATCTTCATTTCTCAAGCGCTCGATAGACTTGGTTTTCAGCTTATTTATTGGCGATTCCTCGCCTTTGACGACGGCTTCTTCTTCAGGTACTGCGTGCTCGGTGTCCCAATCACTCTCTTCGTCGCCGTCATCATTATCATCATCATAGTCATTGTCATCGTCGTCGTCGTCATTGCTGTGATTAGCTTCATTGCCTGACAGAATGGGGTGATTTGCATCCGTCGTCGAGCGCCGCATCTTTCTGTTATCGGGGTAGGTCATCGAAGCTTTGGGTCTCGATGCTAGTGCAACCTTGTACATCTCTGCAGTATACATGTTGCTGATAGTCTGTAATTGAGTACGCAGCTGGCTGATCTCATGATCTTTCATTGTCAGTTCCCTTCTCTGGTTTTCTTTAGCGTGATTTTCTGCTATAGCTGATGCTGCTTCGGATGCTTCTTTCGCAAGTCTTTCTTCTTCGCTTTTCGAATTGAATCGAAATTGCTCGCGTAGCCTTGTCCGCAGTCTTTCAATTTCAAGATTCTTTTCTGACACTTCTTTATATCTCTTTTCGTCGGCAAGCTTTGAAACCCTGGCCGCTTCCTTCTCCGCTTCGTATCGTGCGAATGTAGATGCAGCGTCAATTTTCTCCTGCCACCTTTTCTCCTCGTCCATCGTTGCTGCGAATGAAGATCTGATAGCGTTCTCAGCCTCGTGCTCTCCATTCCAAGTTACGTCTTGTTTTGCTCGCTCCGTACGCCGAGACCCATTGCGTGTGTCCTGGCTATCCTCCTTGAGCTGCTTTAACCTTTTTTCGAGCACGTCAAGCTCTGACATATTGGAAACTTCTGGTTCAGATTCACTCTGCGCCAACCCTGTCTGAAGTTGTCTATATAGTGCATTTGTTTCCCGTTCAAGCTCCGTTCGATCCCGTCTCAAATCTTCTCGTAGCTGGTGCAGCATTCTCATTTTCTGTGCAATATCTTCGGCAGTCACTTTCCTAAGCCCTCCCATCGGCGGTGCAAAATTACTCCGTGGTGGACCTTGTGGCCATTGAGATGGATGTATGGGAAAATTCATATAAGGTTGGTAATATCCAGGAGCATAGTAAGGCGGGGGTGGAGAATGGTTATAGAATTGAGGCGAATTATACCAAGAAGCAGATGGGTTATGATCCCACAAATGAGGTGTAGCACCCATGGCAGAGTTTGGAGCATTGTACGCACTGGAGTGGTAGTAAGGCTGGTGTGATTCCGGGTAAATCGTACTAGCAGGATATGTGACATTCGAGTATCCAGTCGTAGAGTTTGGATTGAATTGGGACCTGTCGGACCGTTGACTACTGTACATCGTTGGAGGGCGTGGGATCTTTGGTCGAATTCCCGAGCTTCCCTTTGTTCCATTTGAACTCGACGACTGCTCACTGAAGTTCACTTTCTTTCCGTCTCTCTGTGCCTTTGGCGGTTCGGTTATCTCAGGTGCCCTGTTCCTTGATTGTTGCTCAGATTCCGAGGCAGAGCTGGATTCGATGATGATTTTTCGGTTCTCCGTAGGAACTTTGTCGGCTTTCCTGGTCTTGGAAGCATCACCAGCAGCATTAGAGCTGGCTATGGTCAAGGCTGTGCCATGGCTCCCGTAGTCTTCGGCCTGTGAAGGTATTTTCTCGTCCGGTAAGTAATGATTGTTCCTGTCAGTAGTGACTATCTGCGTTAGTGGATCAAATGGCTTGTTCAGATCATGATTGACCTTTTGCAGAATCTCGTCGATCTTTCGTGTAATGGACCCTGCACCAGTCCTTTCGGTGTTTTGGAGATCAGCAGATCCCCCTTTCGTAGCAGATATTGAAACGAAGCTCAAAATGCGCTTCAAGATGAGTAAGATCCTGCCTATTTCCGCATCATTGGGGGAAGTCTTTTCGCCTTTGAAGACACGGATGTGCTTTATTACCCACTTCTCAGAGCCAGTTCCCCTCCTATTTTCTTCTTCTGTAATAGTTCTGCAAATGGCGTCCTGTTGTGTTACACTAAGATCCATGAAACGCTGCTCTACTCCCTCAGTCGAGGTAGATTCGGCATCTTTGCCTATTCTTTCAAGCTCGTCGCTGGAAAGGGGGAGTGCTTTCAGATCAACTCTAGACCATGAAGCCTGCTGACCGTATGGTGGATCCGCCTTGGTCAAATAATAGCCCAAAATATCTTGCTCCACCGCGTCATGTTGGCCTGTAGAGAAATCTCTACTGTAATGGGCGGAAAAATAGTCCGACATTGGGACGTCAAAGCCAAATCAGTCTTTCTTCCTGTCATTGATGGTCAAAGAAACATAGCTGAATCGGACGTAAAATCAGCGTTGGTCCCGTAGAGAGAGAGGCTCGCGAAGAAGGAAGATCCAAGTCAACGAAGAAGGCTGGCTTCTTAATTGGCCCCAAGACCGGTGTAGCATGCGATTAGACTTTGATCTTCCTCATGTATTTTTAGTTGCAGCCGTTGTACATCCACGACCTGTTTCGTCAAGCCTTTCGCCGATGCGATTGGCGAAGCTGCATGGATCTCCTGCAGGTGATCGGATAGAGAGGCCATCGCAAATGATGACGTCCAAGAACAAGAGAGGCTGAGGTCTTGGCTGCGTCAATCTGTTCACATAATTCCACTGTTTGTTACAAAGATACTCGGTGGTCTTCGTGAGGTTAATTGATTTCAAAATCGAGTCATAAAATTTCTGTCGGAGTCTCCGGTTTGCTGATCAAAACCCAGATTGCAGGTTGGACCAAGATCAAAATCGCTGGGATAATTATGCGGCAATGCCTGACCATCTTCCTCCCGCCACATCAGTAACAGTTCTTTTGCCGAAAATAGGTCCATTGCAACGCTCAAAGACAAGAACTGGTGTGATTACCGTAGGATATCCGCCTGTGTCTTTGTGTAGAGTTTGTGCTTGAAGTTGTACATTTCGCCTTCCTGAAGTACCGTTCCACCCCTCTGCGGCGATCCTCTTGGAATTTCGAGAAAAAGGGTTGAAAAGCCCGCAGAGCATAGCGTTGTCAAGACTGTCATCTCAGCTGTCGAAAAGTACTCAGTCCCGTCACAGAGCGATCCAAAGGACCACTCTACGGCTAACGCGATGTGGTTGAAATTAAGGTCGAACAGATGGGCTCCGACCAGTCTTGTGTGTTTGAATATTCCAAACATCTTACAATTGACTCTGGAGCCTCGGGCTAAGAAAAAGGCAAGTACTTCGTTCTTGCACGTATTGCATCACTTTCTAGCCAGAGAGCGGATCGGGCAGCCGAACCCGTCATGTGCAAGTTTGAATCGGCTTCGGCATTGAGAATGTTGTGGATGATCTGAAGATCTAAAAAGTCTTGGCGAAAGCACGCTTTACGGATCCCTTGCGTGGCGGCACGTTGCCGTTTTTTGAACTCGGTTTCGACCATTCTTTTCAAAGTTGATCAAAAGGTGATCAGATGAACCCAATCATATAATGACAGAGTTTACCGACTTACTTTAGGAAACGAAAATGAATGTATAGAATTCCGATCGAGGTAGAACAACGCACGCTTTTTGGTGTTGCTTCTCCTTGGTCTGGTGGAGCGCAGCACCAGTCTAAGATTCCCTATTATATATGGAGTCAATATTGATAAAAGTACTTAGCAAACTCCTTGGTATTTGGCGAATTGAATTTCACGACTCAGTCATGTCGCCAGGTCTGTTTCCAAGACATAGATCTTCTGGTACATCATTCTCTTGTTGACGAATGTGGAATTGGACTCCAGGCAAGTGTTGAAATTGCTGCACGAAGCGGATAGAAGGAGTTATGTACAAAGTCATCACTTAGCTTTGAGTATTATGACCAAGACGGCAGACATAAGACGAAGTCAGAATAAATATCTGCACCGCGAACACATAACCTAATATTAGTCACGAGATGGTGGTATGTGGAAAACAAATTCCAAAATCGTTATACAGTCTATCGTATCAACAGCCTGTATCACTATCCAGCCCGAGTCAGCTGCCAAATCTTTAACCAACTGTTTGAAACTATCGACAGGCCTCTAGTATCCGGTCACAACGACCAAATAGCTGATGGCCTGCCAACATCAGCCCCGGACCCGGGCGGTCCGGACACCCCCAGCTCTAAGTGAGACTGGATACTTTGGGGGACACTTACCTGAAATCCCGAGAAGAGGACCGGATCAGAACAATGACTCAGACAAGACCGCATCGCAGAGAGGATCATCAGCCCTTTTCAGAGCTGGATTGCCTCACAAGGTAACTATCGCCCCCAAAAGAGGGAGACGACATAGCCCTCACGATCCAGAGCGACGCGCCACCCCCTCTACCGGCTTCAAGTGTCGCAGGCTGGAGCGAGTCGAACTACCTTTTGACACGAGTGAGGAATTTAACCCCAGCCCTCCGGCAACCCGGAGAGGGCCCACTATTCCAGCCGGACTGCCCTGTGGTGGAGGTGTGCCCTTCTGCAACTTTTGTTCCCTTTTGACGGGGAACAAAGAAGCGACTGTTACTCGTTGCTCCCCGGCGGCATTCACAATTAGCAGCGGATTGATCCCCTGGAGCCAGCTCAGCGTTACCTCCCTCGTTGCATCTCCTCCCTTCGTTGGTGTGAGGGGTAGGAGGTTGAAACACCTTTCGGACCCGTGTTGAACAGGCAGGGTACTAGACTGGCTTTACAACGGGGGCTCGCGAAGCCTTCACATGTGCTCCGCTGATCAAGTCTTTGTCATGTTCGATCGGTGGTTGTCGTTGTTGGTATAGTTGCAGTTGGAGTTGGTGTTGGTGTTGATGTCGAAGGTGGTGTTGGTGTCGATAAAGAAGGTGTGGTCGACGTTGAAGACGCAGTTGTATTGATAATGGTGACGATGTCGGTGATGTTTGAATGTGTAGTTGATGTTGATGATAAAGCTGACTGAAGTTGTTGATATTGATAGTGTGTTGTGCTGATGATGTTGATGGCGTTACTGATGGTGGCGATGTTTTTGTTTGCAGAAATGTTGAAGTCGAAGCTGATGATGTATTTGTCGTTGATAATGTCCATATTGATATCGTAGATGAAGTTCAAGTTGTTGTCGAAGCTGAATCTGATGTTGATGTCGAATGTGATAGTTGGACAAAATACGAGTAAGAAAAGCCGCCCTTCTATATTATTCCAGTGTGCGTGCACGGTGAATCCCGCTGCGGGATCTAGTGCTGAAGCGGTAACGACGATGATACCCTGATATTCGCTTTCTTGGCTTCGCGACCTGAGGGAGGTAAAGCGCGTCCCTCTTGGCCAGGCGCCATGTCCACAGCACGTACAAGCGCGATCTTACAGCAAAAGAGTCACTTACGCATATATTCTTACCAGATGGAAATACTTTATCACCATTGTAATGTGACTGTGCGGTCCCAAATGACATGTATTGTAGGCAATGTAGCTTCATTGAATTTTACCGGTACGTAAGAGATTTGTAGTATTCTTCAGCCAAAAAGATATAGAGGAACACAAACCTAGAGCTGCAAAACTTACACTGACGGAGCAAAAGAAACCCCTCACATATCGGGGAGGATGTGAGGGGAAGAAACTGATCCAGTCGAACAGGACCGTTTGCTTTTACCGCGAATGAAACTCTAACACCTTCGGGGGTCGTGATAGAGAAGAAACGGAAGCCGTTAGCTTTTTATATTTATCCGGGATTCGAACCCGGAGCCCTGTCGAATTTGGGTAGGTGGCTTTGCCATTACACCATCCTACCCGGGCTGAGATGTTCTCTCATTTTATTCTTTATATACCTACACATTTATATTCCCCAATCTTCTTGTTACGCCAGCGAGTATTCCAGGCAACAGTATCGCCATTCCACCGTGCATTTATTTTGACTGGGGATTTGCTCTGTGCATTTACACGTGAAATGCATCTGTGTTAACGTAGGATTGACTGTTTCTGTCAGTAGTGTCTTAATTGCGACGCAGCAATATGCTGCGCTACCCAGTCTCGGAAACCGCGACATGTATTATCAAACACACAAGCGCTGATTGACACGGTTCTGCTGCATTTTGTTTTTACATGGCTTGCGCTTCACTTCACTGTGAGGGGCATATGTATTCTCGAGATGTTTCTCATATTTTGTCCATGACTTGGAAATTGACAACCTTTTTTTCGCAGAACATGACTAACAGAAGGTGAGAAAAACCAACCTGAGTACATCTATAACAGACTTTCTCCAACTATTGTGTTCAAGCCTTCCGTGTCTGTCTCTCAGCCAAAGCGACAATTGAAGCTCATTGGGAGAACGAAATTTTGGACGAGGAGACTGATGAAATATACTCTGTCTTGATTCTGCAGCATCTTTTAAGGGATTCAAATGAAAACTGTTCTTACTCTTACACTCCCGTAAAATTGGTGCAAATGCTCTATAACTTCGCGACCAAATGCGTTGTCGTCGAGTGAAGTGAAGTGAAGTCGAGCGCTCTCGCTTTGGTGCAAGCGGGTTCGCCGCCCTCTGGTCCGCCAGATGCGACATTCCACTAGCGCCCGTTCGAGATAATCCAATGATTTCGTATCTTACTTCCCCGCCATCATGAAGTGGGGGTAGCTTCCCGTCAAGTTTCGCTGGTCTACAGTCACAAGGAAAGAAACAGACGGCAAAGATACCAAATATGGCAGACGAGGAAATTGCGACAAGGGCACCGGAGAGTGATGCGCAAGAGGATGTGAAACCACCCACTGTAGTTGAAGACGATTCAAAGCCTGATCAAGGAGCCGCAAGCATGGGAGTAAGCGAAACTCGACCATGAATCAAAGAAATGTCCCTGACAGCTAGACAGGAGCACTGCACAACCGACCGTCCAACTCGTACGGTTCATGATCCCGAAAATATTCCTGACGGACAATTGACTGACGAGGAGCAGCGGCCGGCGAGCAACCAACTGGCGTATGTCTTCACGAGCGAAATACCAGTAAACCGAGTCTCACAGATACTAATCTACGACTAGGAAATCTCGAAATTGAACGATATCGATTGCTACATCACCAAACCTGCGGACTATCCTCACTCGCCTTCAAAACTGCTCCTTCTTCTCTCCGGCGGTACTGGAATCAAGAGCACGAACAACCAGATTCAGGCGGACAAGTATGCGGCAGAGGGGTTTTTGGTCGTCATGCCAGATCAGTGGGTTCAATCACTCGGCCACAGACGCAAGCTGATGCTGACCCGTATTCTGCAGGTTCGAGGGCGACGCAGTCTCTCCCAGCTCCACCGTCACAGCCACAGCGGAGGAAGGTTCCAGCATAATCGAGCAAATCAAGCTGGGGATCGCGAGTGCCGCGAAGTCGTTCACCATCGACATGTGGCTGGCCCGCCACACACCCGAGAAAGTGCTTCCGATCCTGCACAAAGTCATCGACGCAGCGAAAGAGGAGTTCGCGGATGCGGTCTCGCATGGCGGAGGGATATATGCGGCTGGATATTGCTTCGGAGCGAAGTATGTGCTGCTTCTCGGCTCCGAGCTGCACGACGACGTTGCCGCCGGCCAGAGACCCACGGAGTCCACGGCTGAAGAGGGGATGGTGAGGAGGCCGACGCAGATAAAGGCTGGGGCGTTTGCGCACGGCACTCAGGTGACTGTTTCCGACTTGGAGAATTGCACGGTGTCCGTCTGCGTGGTCGCGGTCGAGGATGATGTTCTGTTTCCGGATGATGTCCGTGACGAAGGCATCAAAGCGATGCAGAAGAAGGGTACGGAGCATGAGCTCACGATATATCCGGGTGTGCCTCATGGCTTCGCGGTGCTGGGTGATTATGCCGATCAAAGCATCGTGGTCAAGCAAAAGGATGCATTCCAACAGATGCTTCAATGGCTCAAATCCCACTAGACACAGGTGGAGCTGCTCGACGGCGTCGCAGAAGGCAGGCGTAGGGTATCACATAGAAATCACATTTCAAGCGACAATTCAGCCTCTTTCACATTCAAACCGTCATGCAGCGTGATCCCCCAATGGCCACTGCTCTTCCCTCAAATCAACTCAACATCCCCCCTCCTCACACATTCTCTTACACCACTCCACCGAAGAACCCAGATATCCCCCCTCTTGAGCACAATCTCATCGCCGAGTGCACCAGTTATCTGCGCATCGCGCAGAACCCGACAAAACACAGCAGTATCCTCATCGGGCTTATCAACCATACTCTTACCCCCACCGGCGTCATCAAGCTTCTGCAGCTGCGAAGGAAAGAGCGAGAGGAACGACGAAGAGTAGTGCGACGACAAAAGCGCCTGGTGCGAGACGAGGTATTGCGATTCGAGGGTGGAGAGGATAGGCTGCTGCTGCTGCTCGGAGGAGGAGGAGGAGGAGGACTGGTTCGCGACGGCCAAACCGTGATAGTGGAGAGGGTACTTGTCGATCTGTCCTGAAAATCTCAGCGAAATGCGGCTGCACGCGGGGTGGTGGTGTAGCACTGACCTTTGCGATCCTCGCTCGGAGGTATGATCGGAGGATGAACTTGAAGCGTTCGAGTTCAGTTTGGAGGATTACGAGGGTGAAATTGACGGAGGGGTCCATGGCTCCCGTCATGGATTCGATTGTTTCGATCTTTTTCATGTGTCAGTCATGGTGATGCTTGGTGGTGGAATTCTCGCGGTGTCTCCTCCGACCTGTTGCTTGAGGTTTTCCGTGCATCTTGAGATCAGTTCTGCGGGGTATGGCAGGAGTTCTGGGCTGCTTCGCTCGTTGATCCATGCGCGCGATAGGGCTTGGAAGTCGATGGCTCGTTGGGGGAGCGCTGGGGCGGACACTGATGCGAGGATGTCTGAAATATCGGTATCCATTTCTACGTGCGAAAGATATCAAACGTGGGTTTCGAGGCGGGGTGTGGGATTAGAGTGGATTTTCGGAAGACGCGTTTTAGGGCGTCTGGCGCGTTTTGGTATGACGGGGTTTTTGTACCTACATCGGCATCAACGCCGTATTGTAGTCCATCCGTAGCCCATTGGCTTCGGTATTCACCAAGTGCTTTTCATTCTGGAATACCTAGACGTATTCTATAGCATGTGAAGGCTTGAGCTCCTCGACTGCGAAATGGGCTTTACCGTTCACGCAGCGAAGCTTCGCTTTCCCTTCAAGAACTCATCAAACCATGTAACAGCTTGGACAAATGCTGCCTCTTTCGCAAACTTGATCAACCGATTGTTGGGATCACCACGCACAGAGAATCCATGCTCGACGCCACTGTAGAGTGTCATCTGGTACGGAATGTCCAAGTCCTTGAGAATATCTTCCGTCAGGCGGCGCTTATCGGCAGGGAAGATCTGATCGGTCTCTACAAACAATTTCGTTAGTAAAGTACTGGCTAGAAAGTCCCAGAGAGCTTGTGGTAGCCGTACCTGCTGCGGCAATTGAAAGTGGTCCGGCCAAAGCCTTCATCTCTTCGACCTCAACAAAGCTGGGATGTGCCATGTAGCCAACCTCGACGTCTCCTCCTTTGGTCATGAACCGTGCGACGTACTTTGCACCGAAACAGTACCCAACAGCGCCCAGCCTCTTGACACCGAGATTTCCTTTCAATTCTTTGATCACAGCTTCCACGATTGGATCGACTTCCCCTGTGCCATGACCTTCTTTCCATGTCATCAGGTCGAAGCCTTCTGGGCGATTGAGCTTGACTGGGTCGCCATTGAAGAGGTCTGGAATGACCACAAAGTAGCCATTGGCGGCGAATTGATCGGCGATAAGTTGAACGTTGACCAACTTGTGGCCGATCACATCCGTCAAGATCAAGATCGCGTTAGATGTATCCTTGGACTCTGGGTAGACAAAGTAGGTTTCAACTGCACATTGATCATGAGTGTCTATGTGAGCAAAACAAGACGTATCGTCCGGCCCCGTTACTTACTGTTGCCGATCTTCTTGATTTCACCCTTGGCTTCACCTTCGTGAATAACACCAATCGTGCAACAGCGTCCTGCCGGATGACTAGCCATGGCCGAATCCTTTGAAGGAGAAAATTTGTTCTTGTAGTAAGTTGGGGAGGTGCTTGTTGTTTGAAAGCTATCAATCTTACGAAACGATAAATAATCTTGCTGTGCCCCACCACGTCATTCGGGTGCAGGTGTGAGGGGCTGATCATGGTGCAAACAACCACTGTGCATTCACGCAATCCTACACCCATTGCATTGATGTATGAAACATATTGGAAGATACTGGCATGCCATTGACGATGAGTGCATCGTAGAAATTTGATTGTAGTTCACATTTGCCTCTGCATCGAAGGGAACATCCTGATTGGCCAGTTCAATGGCAACATCTCTCTCCTCCGCGAGTCGGCTTCGGTCAATATTAAACATGACTGACATTGCCTTTATGATGCTATTTCCTGATCTTTTTGACTCAATAGTGTCACAATGCTTTCGAGCTTTACCAATGACTCGTCTCGTTGGGCGGCAGTGAGCAGTCGTAATCCAGAGGCTGACCGTTGTTTTGTATACTGTGTCAAGACAACCAAGATCTTTTGCAGACCAATCTGCCCTGCCCGCCTCGCTCGAAGATCGAACGTCGAGTTTTTTGATGATCCCGCACAAGCGAAAGCTGCAGGCTATCGTGCTTGCAAGCGGTGTCAACCGGATTTGGAGCAATTCGTCCCAAAGGCCGACAAGATGATCCACAAGGTTACACTCATGCTCGACAAGCTGGATGCCAGCGCTCCCATACCTTCTTTGGACCGTCTGGCTCGCGAGGCTGGAATGACAAAATACCATTTCCATCGCTCTTTCAAGAAAGCCACTGGAATGACTCCTCGGGATTATGCTTTGTCAAAGCAGCGGCAACAGAATGAAATGGACGTGTCCTTGGATGAGCAGCTGCAAATTCCAACGCCATCACTTGGTGACGATCTATCGACATTTCCGAGTACTGCGGAAACACCAAATCAAAGTATCGGGGAATTCGACCAGCTACAGGATTGGAGCATGTTTGACTGGGACGATCTCTTACGCTTTGATGCATTTGAATGGCCAGACTTGCATTCTTCAGAACTAGATGAGTTCTTTGGTGATTTCAGTAAAAGTGATGCAGCCAAGTGAAAGCGAGTTATGTCACGTGGAACGCCATTCGTAACCCCCGAAGCAGAGGAACGCCAACTGAAGGTCACTCAGGCGTGATTAGATTGAACACGATTTCGCCAATAGAGGGTAAATGACCACTCTTTGCGAGTGTTCTACAAGAGGTCTTCGCACCAAGTTTGGTGAATTGGCATGGAGAAGCATGAGACTGTCGGCCGGGAGAGAGACTATTCAAGGATTCCACAACCCTGAAATGGGATTGAGTTGGTCTAGGTATGATGAATCGGCATTTCTAGCTTCGCGAACGTAGATTCTGGTATCTAGTACTTTGATATGTCCGGCTTCGTCAAGATATCGGGTTCAAAAGTCGAGCAACCATTTGAAGCCCTCCAAGCAATCCTTCTTCCACTGCTTAAACTCCGGTAGCTCCTTCAACGGTATCCAAAAGCAATGAGGTAAACCTTTATAGAGCGAGAGCTTTGTCTTGACACCAGCCTGTTCCAACATGTCACGAAATATAAGTCCTTCGTCACGGTTAACATCTCGACCACAAAGTTGAATGTACGTTTGCGGAAGGTTCTTGTGTCCCTCGCCAGGCCAGTAGCCAGGACTGTACAGTTCAGAGTCCTCATCCCCTTTGACGAATGCGGCGATCAGCTTGTCGAGATCTTGGGAGTAGACGGGATTGTTCAGGCATTCTGGCTGCGTTCTGGACAGATATTTCTCTTTGTACTTTTCCTCCAGATTCGCACCTTGATGCGGAAACCGAACGGTGACAGCGCTCAACCACAGGCCCGTAATCTTCGGCCGCAAGGCTTTGTCACGAGCCATGTGAGAGAGAACAACGGACAGACTTCCTCCCGCAGACTCGCCTCCGACGATGAATCCTTCGGACGGATCGGCATGCAGCTTTGCCTGCGCATTCCGTGCGATCCAAGTCAGCACATCCCAGCCATCATGGATAGCTGTGGGGAACGGATGCTCGGGAGCCAGGCGATAAGATGGAACGACGACGACTGCTCCGAAACGTTTAGCAGCTGCTCGTGCTGTATCTGCAATATCGACAGGTCCTCCCATGGCGAAGCCTCCACCGTGGAATAGCACGATCAGTGGCGAAACACCGTCGGCTACTGCTGCCTTGGGTCGGAAAACCCAGAGATCTGACTGATATCCATCCCGTGTCGGCGCTTGAAGGTGTTCTTCCTTCACTCTAGGGTCTGGCATGTCGCTCTCCTTGGCGATATCAGTGATCATTCGCACTCGACGGAGAGCTTTCATCTGGTCAGACCAGTCTATTTTGGGTTGTGGCCATGACTTCAAGATCTGAGACCCAGTAAGCATTGTTCTGACGGGCTCGATTCACCGGGTATGAACCGACTTCTGCGTATTCTTCTGTTGGAATCCCGAGGTCCAAGATTTCCTGTCGAGACATGTTCATGAAATCCATGTTGCTGACCTCTCAGAATCTACCGAGGTGCTCTGTAGATTATAAGTAGAAAAGAAAACAAAAGACTTTGCCGAATCGTGAAAAGTAAGCCAAAGACCGGTTGCAGCATCATCAAAAGTAGCCAGGCTGACGGTTCAAAGTGAACGGAACCCCACCACAGACATTGTTAGTATTAGAATTTCTGAATCTAATCTACGATTATGGGCTTCGGGTCATTTGATATTCTGCATGACTACATTGGACGGATGGTCATACGGAATCATCTCTTATTAAAGTGTTTCTAGTCGTACACGCCGGTAAAAAGCATACTAAACTCTCAGTAAAGGTTTCTGGGACCTTTGATTGGTATTTTTTCGACCCAAACCTGGACAGTCTTATCCGTGCCCTCTCCTGACGTCTTGTTAAAGTTTTCCTCTTCCTCACCGTCGAGCTCTCCGAGCAGATTGTTCACCATTTGTTGCTTCTCTTGTCGCCTTGATTCGAGGTTGGTAAGGGGCGATTTGAAGACCAAGTCGACGTAATGTTGGACGGCTTGTTGATTGGCAATCTCAGCAATGGTGAAGATAGCACTCAAATTACCCTGTCCGATTCGTTCGGCGGTACAGTCAAACAAGTCATCACCTGCTGGCTTCTGTGCGATTTTCCATTTGACAATGTATGCCGTGCGACACATCATGCCTTCGTGGTTTTTCGGGAATATTTTGTCGTGGAAGAATCTCATTCTTCGTACCACTCGCGTCTCGACTCTTCCCAATTCTTGGTTCTCGAGCGTGAATATTTTCATTCCATTCTCGTCCGTCTTTTGAGAAACAATAAAATCACCTTCGGGGTCAGCATACTGAGGACTTCCTGGCATTGATTGGTAAACCTGCTTGGCTGCTGCAGCATTTGCTTCGTGTAGGGCTTCATATGTGCCGGAGCACTCGATCCACACAATGTCGTCCATTTCAGGCCCAGTATCTATCACATCAAGCGAGCACTCTCGATATTCGACCTTGTAAATAAAATGGCAATAGTCTTCCTCGTTGATCGATTCGACACGACACTGCGAAGACTCCGAGCACGAGTCTACGTCAGAATCCTCGCTCGGGCCACGTATCATACTCAACCAATTCGACCAACTGATTGTTTTTCCGCCCTCCGTTGGATGTACAGAGCCGTGATCTTCCGCTAAAGCAGCCGTGGGTTCGGGAGCTTCGTCTGAATCCTCTTGCGACAAAGCTTGCATTAATGCTATTTCGATCTGAGAAGTGTCCACTTCGTCATTTCCAGATTCAGGTGAGTCGACCCGTTTGGATAGTTTTCGGTTCGGGCCATCATCTGGTGACAGACGAGCACTGACTACATCCTCCACAAGATCCACCTCATGCGCATGGTGCACCAGATGATTGATTTGCTGGATTGCTCTTTGTTTCCCCAGCGCTGCTCGATCTTTCAATTCATCTTTGATACCCGCTCTTTCTAAAGCAGCCACTACTTGTCTGTACCGCTTCCTGAGAGTGTATTCTGATCTTTTCTTGCCAGTCGCTTCGACATAGGACCGAACGACACCAGCCCAGCTTGCACCGGTTTCTCTCCATTTGAGAAGTTGGAAATCTTCAAGCAGCAATTCGCCGAGTTGGCGATTATGCGGTTTACCTTTCTTTGCAAGGTTATTCTGGCCGCTTGTGAATGGGGTAACAGTAGTCTTGGATGTTGAACTCGGTGCATTGCGATGTTTCACCTTTTTGTGAAGATTTTCAGCTTCTGACTGCTGCTCTACCGTACTAGCAATCCGGGACTTTGGCAAGATGGATGCAACGTTCGGTGTCCCAGATACTGTCACGTTCACCTTTGAGGAAGCATCATCGACGGACAAGGGATGATTCTCAGTGGTAGGTTTTGGACATGATGAGATTGAGTTCTCGATCTCTTGTGCTTCCTCTCCTGGCGTGACCTCTCTGTTTTGTTCATTTCTTTCCCGCATTCGTTGAATACGTTCTTTACGTCTCTGCTGAAGGTCCGAGTCCTCTGTCATTTGTTTTGAAAGCTTACCCATGTCGAGATGACCTCCCAATCGCCCTGGTCTGGTAGCCTGTCGATGCTTCGAGGCGCTGTCATTATCTTCATCTTCTTTCTCGGTTTGGGTTTTCACCACACACCTGGTCGTGCGATGCTGAGTATTGCCATTTCCCGTTCCGTCTTTAATTTCGCGGGACTGAGTCGAGCCGTCCTTCCCATTTGTAATGTTCAATGCGGGAGCCTTGGAATTTGTGCAATACTCGACGCCAGTCGAGTTATCGGGATCCAGAATTACATTATTCTTACCAAGATATGGTGCGACATCCGCGCTAGGTGTTGTAGTTTTGAGCTGCTGGCCGCTGTCTTGTGTGTACAAATTCCCGTTGGTTCCTAGCTTCCGGTGTACTTCATCCCCTAAGTGATTCCAACTATGCGGTGGGTCGTCATAATCCAGCTGCATATTCTGCCACCTTGGTGTATCCATATCCCTGTGACGTTTTTGTTTCGTTCCATGCTCGTTGAAAGGCTGGACAGGTGATGAAGTATTATGGCTCGAAGTGTTGCGACCTGCTTTCTCAGTGCCCTTGTTAACCATGGCGGAGCTTATGGGAGCGTTGTTGTGCGAAAGTGGTAATGTAGTACTTGAGAAGACTGCATTTTGCTTGGTAGGTTTTACTGTCCGCACAGTTTGCCTGCCACTCTGGGTCATTCCTGAGATGTGGGTGCTTGCAACTTCTTTGGGAGAAGGGGGTTCTGGGGAGCAAAGGTCGATTATACCGAATGGTTGCGGCGATGCATCACATCTCAGTTGACTTACTAAGGCTTGCTTTCGTTCTGCCGCTTGCTGCCGAAGGTTCTGGCTCTTGAGCCGTTCTTCTGCCCTTTTCTGAGCAAGGTCTGATGGCTTGTTGCTTTGCTGGTATACAGAGTGCGCGGACCCATGATCATTGCCTGGTTCATCTTCTGAATCATCTTCAACGATGAATGGAAGACACAGAGGCTTGTTGAGGCGGGAAACTGGTTGTGCAATTATTTGTGGTTTGGCATCTTGTAGACTCCCTCGTGAAAAGGCGTCTTCAGAGGAGAAAGAAGACTCAGCTTTGATTTTGAAATCTGGGTTTGATGAACGTGCAGTAGTCGTGTTCCAAGTGGAGTTCTCTATGGTATATTTTCCATTCCAAGCCTGTGACAAATAGGTATTGTCGAGAGGATGATATGAACCGTTTCCAAATTTCCTGCGCTTTGTCTGATGCAACGAAGCGTTGTTTGCTTGCGCGAAAGAACCTTCTCTTTGAACATTGTCAGTACGAAACAGGTCATCAGTATGAGTTTGGGGATTTGGCTGTGGCTGTGGCTTTGGTTTGCGGTTTTGGCCAACATGGGCTGTGGTTCCGGCCAGTACGGATCGAGAGAAATCATAAGCCATCGGTCGACCTCAGGACTGCGCGACGATATTCCAAGGGAATTTCCAAAATGGTCCAAGGTCAAAGTATTGCAGCAGTGATTATATGCGATTTGACCCGATCCTAGGCTTGATGGGGATCAATAGGTTAAAAGTGTAAGATGTTGCGTGACAACCTGATACCGCCTGAGAAAGACAGTGGTAGCGTGCGCCAGAGCTAGCCCCGGTGACAGTTCGTCGTGTTTGAAACGATCGAGAAACCCTCAACTTCGTACACAACTTTCTCCGATCGCGTGATCAAGGCCATCTGGTATGTTCGAGCCCAAGTTTTAGTTAGCAAGAAGGACATTCCTCTCACATAGTGATTGGTTTGAGGAGTATCATACTGGTGATGTAACTTAGTCTGACGATGTTTACATCGATTAGAACATCTCAGGGCCTTTAGCTTGAGTTTCATGTGAAGTCACGTGTTTCAATCAAAGTGGGCCGTTCTTCTACCTAAGCTACAGAGACGGATAGTCAGCCGGAGTAGAACACTCAATTCATTCCGGAGGTGTGGCATACCAATTGGCCATAAAGATTGCC
Source organism: Erythroxylum mucronatum (assembly GCA_027563825.1). Taxonomy (NCBI): domain Eukaryota; kingdom Viridiplantae; phylum Streptophyta; class Magnoliopsida; order Malpighiales; family Erythroxylaceae; genus Erythroxylum; species Erythroxylum mucronatum. Next base: position 16,911 of record JAOSBP010171024.1, read on the forward strand.
TCTTCTGGCGTGCTGCAACCGTATTTTCGATCAGATCGACAAAGAGCTCCACACCTCTGTTGGACAGAACGCATGTTTCAGTCGTTCGTTGGCCGTTCGATCAAAGACAACTACCACGACCTCAATTGCAATATTTGATCCTTCAGCGTTCATTTTCTGCTCTTAACTCTGCCATCAGCCCTCCTGCGTCGCGGCTTTTCTCATCTTCCTCCAGTTTATTCTTCACAATTTTGTCGAATGACTTAACTTTCTCTAATGCAGTGTTGGCGCAAGCAAGCATGTTTACACCATCAATAGTGCCGTCGCCATACGTGGCGATTTGACAAACCTCCCCGAAGCGATTCATGGAAATTACAACTTCGCCTTCTCTGCAATGCTCCTCAAGTAAAGTAGCATCATGAACAAAGATGGTGCCGCCTTCAAAATACGAGGCCGTAACACAGAATGGCTGATGTTGCATTGATAATTTGACTGGTTCTCGTTCCATGTTGCTGAAGATGGTGACGTCCTCGCCGTTGATTTCTATTTCCGGACGTCGGAAGTGCATCAGGGCTGCTATCAGGGCAATGCAGCTGGCATCTACAAGATTGCCATCGTGATCCAGTACATGGATGTCGGCCCGGAGATGAAAGCACTTTTGGCCAGCGATGATGCATAGGCTTTCCGTATCTAGAGCACCGGATCGGCGAACGGTCTTCTCAAGGAGTCGAGAAAGAATGATCTCGATTTGATCTTGACTATCTTTCGTCAGTAAATTCAGTTAAAACAATAAGATGCCTTAGATGTTACTCACCGGCCGACTTCGAACGCAGGGCTTGCCATAGGGCTAAGCTCTGCCGAGATGGTGAACAGCCCCTCGAATTTTCTGTCTGGGTATGGCACAACTACTTCTGTTGATAGCTTGACCATAACTCTGGTCTTGCCCATACGAACGTCTGCCACGCCATATTCGTTTCCAAATGCGAGGTCTATTGATCGAAATTCGTCCAGTGCTCGACCGTCAAGACGTATCTTTTCCCGGAGCGCATTCAAAACAAAACCACGTTCGTTAGTGGATGGTTCGAATTCGCGTGGCATTTTTATCAACGGCGATATCTCATCGCCGTTGCGAAGTTGTGATGTTCATTGAAGAAGTCCAGTCGTGTGTTCGGCACTAGGCAGCTTCGGGCCTTTCCCGCCAACGCTGCCCGTCCAACTTACCGTGATTGAACAGGCACACTTCATTGCATACCAATCCACAGAAGCACAACTACCATGACGACCGCTCATAGACCGACTTTTGACCCGGCGCGTGGCAAGGAGGCCGCGCGCGGTGAGGCCTACCATCAACGACTTCTGCCGGCACACAAGACGCTCAAGTTTCGGCAATCAGCCCAAAGCGCGTCTGATGTGCAAGCCAAACGGGACCTTAAGGCAGAACTGCTGCGAGCGGAGGCTAAGCATTTTGCGAAGAGAGAAGGACGCAACGATGAAGATGATGCCCCTTCGGAAACCCCCATGATGCTGGAAGACACGGACCAATCCACTAGTAGCCTCAAGAGAAAGCTGAGCAATACTGGAGAACCAACCGAAAGCGACGTCGACAATGATCCCGATGAAGACTACGAGGCCAAGAAACGTCGAGTGCTGGAAGAGACACGCCATATTGATGCCGACTCGGATGCCTCCGATGACTCTGAGGAGGACGACGACGATGATGAAGATGACGATGACGACGACGATGAAGCGATGCTGAATCGAGAGTTGGCCAAGATACGGGCGGAACGAGCGGAAACTGCTGCGAAAGCCGCTGCAGAGCAAGCTAAAAAAGATGAAGAGCAACGAGAAAGAGACATCGCGTTGGGAAACCCGTTATTGAACCCACAGAAGGAAGATTTTGGTGTCAAGAGAAGGTGGGACGATGATGTGGTCTTCAAGAACCAAGCCAGAGGTACGGAGGAGAGGGGAAAAGAGAAACGCTTTGTCAACGACTTGCTTAGAAGTGACTTTCACCGTCGCTTTATGAACAAGTACGTGCGCTGATTCCACTGTCGATCATCTCTTTCATATCACAAACCTAGGCAGGCGCCGTACGTCGGCTCCTTGTCGCATAGATCTGAGGACTAGGATCCGAGTACCTTCCACCTGGACAGAACCACTCATGAATACATAATGTGGTATCTCGCAGTCGGGAGAATCCTTGAACGCCTATACATACGGTCGTCCAGGAATTTGTCTACTGATGCAGCACTGGTTAAGGTGAAACACTCACAATCATATCCATTTATTCTCACATTACTTCTTCACAATCCAGTGATCTTGAAGACATGTGAGCGAGCACACAACGAGGTTTTGGGCTTGTATGCCGCAATTGCCCCAGGCTTTGAGAAGTAGAGGTCACGATGGCTTGTATATTAACGGACATGTCATTCCGTACAAATGACGCGAACACTCGTCGTTCTGAATGTACACATCCAATGTTGAAACATGGTCAAGCCATGAATACTGCTACTGAAACTTTACGAAGCAACGGGAAAAATGTTTCATTCACACTATCTGTGTGTTGGTAGGAGGCCAATACCCAGGATTTCAAAATTTAAAAATTCACCGGCATGCCCTCCTTGCAACCGACACCTCAGTAATCGCTGCCCTGGTTGCCATAGCTAGCTTCGTCGCGCTTGGAACGACCTTTCTCGGCGAGACTGTCGCTGTTGAGCAAGTTGCCAGCCTTCTCCATGAACTTTCCAACCTTGGAATCATTGTTGCCACCACTGCCACTGCCGTAAGAATCATCGTTGCCGCCTACGAATAGGTTAGCAACAGCCTTCAATCATAATGATCTTGACTTACCAGAGCCATAGCTGCTGTCATTGTTACCACTGCCGTACGAATCGTTGCCTGAACGGCCGCTGGATCCGTAGCTGTCGTTGCCACTCGAGCCATAACTGTCATTGTTACCGCCAGAGCCGTATGAGTCTCCGCCGCGGCCACTCGATCCGAGAGTATCGGTGTTGTCACTGGAGCCATAGGAACCTCCGCCACGGCCACCGGAGCCATAACTGTCGGTGTTGCCTCCACTGGAACCGTAGGAGTCGTTGCCTCCAGACCCGTACGAGTCTCCTCCACGACCACTTGAGCCGAAGCTATCTTTGTTGTCATTGTCACCGCTCGAGCCGTATGAGCCTCCGCCACGACCGCTGGAGCCGGTGTTGTCACTGGAGCCGTAGCTATCGGTGTTGCCACTGGAACCATACGAGTCTCCGCCGCGACCGCTCGAGCCGTAACTGCTATCATTGTTACCGCCGGAGCCATATGAGTCTCCACCGCGGCCGCTCGATCCAAAATTGTCGCTGTTACCGCCGGAGCCAAATGAGTCTCCTCCACCACGACCACCTGAGCCGAAGCTGTCATTGCCGCCGGAGCCATAAGTGTCTCCTCCTCGACCGCTAGATCCGTAGCTGTTGTCATTGTCATTGTCATTACCGTATCCGCCGCGGCTTCCTATCAGGGGGGTTAACATCACAAGACCTCAAATGCAAACACCGTCAACAATACCTTGGTTGGAGTCGTCGTAAGACATGATTGCTATGAGTGTGTATCGGGTGTGGTTGTTTGGTCAGGTAGTGTAGTTGCTGATGTGATGAGAATTTTGATTTAAACAACTTCACTTGAAAGGCTGCAGACGCGCTACTTTTTATGTCTATCTACTTCGTCTTTCCCAAAGAGGCTCGTCATCTTGTACCTTGGCAATCCCGATCGCGGTCACGCAACTTATCGCATGGCGTCACACCATTGTCCGACCGGTCGGACTCTGAGGCACATCTAGACCGCACGTGGACGCAAGCATTGGACGATCTTTGGTATCCGGACTCCTTTCGGGCGTTCTGCAGATGCGAAAACAAGGAACAACATTTGAAAACACGGTTGATGTCGCGAGCTTCGCCGCGTTTGTACAGGCGCTTGATCCATTTCCATGGCACGTCCACCCGGATATCACGTCAGATCTTCGATCGGTGTGTCCAGTATGTTTCGGCGGGACTTAGAGATCTCCCCAGGAACTTAATGGCTTTTGCTGTGTTCTGAAACTTGAATTTCAAGCTGTCTCTGAACCCCGCCGATGATGCTTTGGGATGACGTCGGCTTGTGACAACACCCTGTTGGTTTTACCCCGCCCTAGGCAAACAACGGGAACTCATCGGCTAAAGTTAGGGACACGGTTGAAACGGAGCTCCTTCGCACCTTGGCTGAGATCACTGAATTACACCATGTGGTACAATACTGGTGAGAGCATATAGAGGCATTGAACATGATATCAAGGCTATGACATGTGAAGGTGCACAGATTGCGTGATCATGATAGAGATTGCGATGTGTGTAGACAAAAATAATATTGATCAGCAAATAAAAATATGATTCCATCCACATGCGCTATGCTATGCCGGGACTTCATTCTTCCTCAGACATATTCACAATCAAATAGACAGCCACCTTTATATCTCCTACCTCATGATCCAGCTGTCAAGTCAAAACAAACCACCCCTTGAGAAACCGATTGAAACCCCTTTTTAATAAAGAAAACTTTTTGCTCCGCTAGACGGCACTGTCCTCCTTGAGGATCTCAGGGTCCCATTTGATACCCTTGTATTTTCTCCTCAGGCTTGGAACGAGGCGGTAGAAGCCCCAATATGGTGTGTTGAGCGGGCTCTCTCCAGTGAAGATGAAAGCATCGTACAAGAATCCTCCGAAAGCGCAACCACAGAATGGCGACACCATGGGAACCTATAGCAACCAGTCAGCAACGTGTAATTGGCGGTCGAAGACGTCAGACCTACCCAGAAGTAATAATTTCCGGCGGTCCAAACGTGTGGTCCATATCCGATCATGTAGGATACCAGTCTCGGGCCAAAGTCACGGGCAAGATTGATCGCGTATCCAGTCTCCCAACCGAAACATGCCCCGATACCGAAAAGAACGAAGAATAAGCCCAACGGGGTCAATGGGCCGGCTCCTATATTGGCATCGTCTTTGAGAGCGTAGATCGAGAACATAAGGAGAGAGCTGGCGATGAACTCGCTGAAGAATTGACCAGTGTTGGTCATAAAAGCAGCGGGATATGTGCAGAAAATACCGGCGGTAGCGTTCTCAGAGTATCCGGGAACGGTGCGAACGCCAGGGCCTTCAAATGCATCGATTGCGGACTTGTAGTTGCCGTATACAACTGCTGCGGCGAGCATAGCACCCAGAGTCTGAGAGACTACATATATCGGGAACTTTCTCCATGGGAATTTCCTGAAGATACAATTGGCAAAGGTAACCGCAGGATTGATGTGGCCACCCGAGATTCCGGCCGTGTATACACCTGTTCACCGGGTCAGCTATTTCTCACGGCCACACACCCCAGATTACCGGTCGCGGGAGGATTTTCTTTCTTACCGAGCATGACGCCAATGCCCTGTGAAGGATGTTAGCAATGACGATGACTTTTCTTCGGCATTCCACAACTCACCCATCCCCAGGATATCGACTGGTAGCTTCCCTTGTCGTCACCGCTGAGAAGAACTTGAGCAACTGAGCCATCACCGAACATGACCAGGATGAAAGTTCCCAGGAACTCGGAAAATGCTTCGCGGAACGTATCGCGGATCCTGGGCCACATCAAGGCAGCATTGGCGGCCTTGATTTCCGAGCGTCTCTTGTGATCTATCAGGATACCATGTTCGGCGTAGGTTTCCGAAGCATCGGTCTGAGAGTTTGTTTCACGATGCGTGACCATGTTGGGTTGTGTAGGAAGCCCGAAGATTTTTGTTTCGCCCATTATCGTCGTGGGGACGTTTCAATTGACCCTTCGAAGCAAGGCGAAATGACGAGGTCTATTAGAGGAGGACTGAACAAAGAAAAAGCAGCTGACGACGAGACCACCGGTACATATGCGGACGATTTGTTTTTTTTACGGTTCGCATAGATTCAATCATGCGCTGACACCACCCTATAATAAAAGATCCAACGCTCAAAGCCAATTCTCGATTAGGCATGAGGGACAGAGACCTACGAACGGATTCGCCATCCCATCAGCCGCCACAGCAACTCCGTGCAGAGACCCATTCATTGCGCACCTTGGCACGCAGTAGGCTCGTTATTTTGCAATACGTATCCCAGGGATCTACCCTCGCCCACCGCCCGTCAGGGAGCAGGGCAGAAAATCATCCTAGAGATCAAGCCGGAAACGGCTGAAACGGGCAACGTGACGGAACGGCTGACCGCAGGGTTACATTATAAATGCATACTGCATGCGTCGAGCGTACGCAGCCTTCGCCCGCTTTGTCATCCACACGCACACACACTCACACCCTGCGAGACGCTGTGGAATCCGTTGTTTCTTCCACGCCGGATCTAAAAGTAGTCGTATGTAATTATTATGCGTACACCGGCATAATTGGGCCTTCAGTTCACCGCAAAAGGCTATACTCACGCTCGCGCCCTCTTAACCCTAAGATGACTTTAGACTTTGCTCAACAGCATTCCATGTTATGCTCGATGCCGACCGGACGAACGTGACGACGAGGCATCATCTCTGCCCCCCCATCCCCTCAGGTGGCGTGAAGTGAATGTCCACCAATTTGTTTTCAATGACACATCAACGGACGCAACGCGCTCCCATGGCTGCTCGTCGCATTCCCTCCAATCAGAAGCCGAGGTCGTGCGACAGGAGTTATAACCATCGTTCGCGAGGCGCGCCAAGATCGACCACGTTTTTATTTTGACCGTTGGGCGCATGGGATCTTCGGGGACTCCTGTCACGTCACCTGAGATCGGTTTCATACCAAGAAGTTGGAGCGAACGGTAGGCGTCCTTCCAAGACGATCAGCTCGGTTTCGGGGGTACAGCGGGTGGCTTTCTTCCGTGGCTGCGAATCACGGGTGATGTTAGACGAATTCCTTGCGCATGTCTCGCATGAAAGTAACTTTCCGACCATTCCAGAGCTTGCAGCCGCGGCGGAAATTCCGACAGATCCACCCCCACAAAATCTTTTCTCGGAAGGATCGCTAGGCCTTTCAATCGCACAACCCTTGGGGAAAATCCCCATCCAAAGTCGGACCGAGTTGCCCGACAAGGCTCTGGCTCGTGCGAGGTGGGGTGTGTGGGGATGAAGGAAGGGAATAGCGCACGGGTCATTAAGGGCGAAACCTCTGCAGGGACCACGTCACTTAACAAACAACATCACCTGTTGGGCAAGAGGGAAGAACACGTCGGCTTTTCTTTTTCGGACGAGCCAGAATATACCGATGCCGTCGTCTCGCATGGATTTGCCGAGCGCCATGGCGCTATAAGGTAATCGTTTTGAACATTCAAGGATATACCGACCGCCGTCTCAAGCCACTTGGATCGCCCTGATCACCCATCATTCTGCAATAGTCGCCACGTCCATCACTGGACAGAAGCCTAAAATCGTTTCCCCTGCGGTGGTGGTCACTCCTTCCTTTAACAAGAAACCGAAATGATTCGACCTGCAGCCAGACCACATGAACCGTGCAGGGTCATCGGGTTGGATCACGACAACCCAGACGAAGAAAATACGGAAAGAGAAGAAAATCGATAATCTTTTTAGGGATTTTTTTCTTTCGTCTGCAGTGCGATCCTGACTACCCGAAACCTTATGGGCTTTTCATAGGAATCAACAACGTAAAAGATTCCCTTTTCTGACCGGACCATTGCGTCGAGACGCGTCTGGAGGACCCACACGGTTGTGCCAATATTGATTTGCCGTCATCAGTAGAAGGCTGTTGGAAAACGTGTTGTACAGATGATCGGTGAGTGGAATGGAATAAGGCAACGAATCAGAGCAAGTGAGTGGAAAATTTAAAAGTCAAATGATGATTCAATTCTTTTTAAACGAAATCCCAGTGGCGGGAGTCTCTAATGCAAGGCTAAAGTTCCGATGCTAACAAATCATTACGATCAATCAATCAAAATGCTCCAAACCGCTGTATACCCCAAGTTTTGTCTTCCCGAAAGTGCATGATTTAATGGCGAAAAATGACACAAAAGTTTCTAGCTTCAAAAAAAGCATCGCTCGATCTCCCGCTTGGCGGCCTCGAATCCCTGGCTCCAAGCCTTTTTGGCGGCACCGCTCTGCATGTTGCCCATGTATTCCTGCAGGTCGCGGAACTCGACCTCGGACATGGCGCTGAGCTCCGCCAGCTCGTCACGTGAGAGCAGCGTGGAGTCGGATTCGCCGAGGATCTTGTGCAGGTGGGCGAAGGCCCAGGACATGCCCACGAGCGCGGGGCCGTACTCGATGGGCCGCATGGACATGTGGAGCATGCGCAGCGCGGCGGCCGTGTCGCGGGAGGTGACGAAGATGGACTCGAGGTCGCGCGGTGCCGCTTGCCGCGCCTTCTCCAGCATCGACAGGCCGAGGTGGTGGAGGCCGGTGCTGTCGTCGCGCGCCACCTCGTCCATGCCCGCGCAGCCGTCGCCGCAGTCCTCGAAGTCGCGCTGGGCGCGCACCACGCGGATCAGGGCCGACATGCCGGGATCGCACGTCTTGATCGGGATCGTGATCATGCCTTCGAGCAGTGAGATCTGGGCGAACCACAGAGGTGTGAGCTTATCGAGGTCGGCGGATCCGTTCACTTCGATCTTTGCGGTTGCCGGGGTGGTCGTGGTTGGTTGAGCTTGGATCCATCGTGCCAGAGTTGGCTCCACGGAGCTGTCGAGGACGGGATAGTCGACGAGAATGTTCTGCTTGGAGGGATCGAGGACCTGGAGATCGAGCTCGTTGCGGCTGGTGTATTGCCAGTACACGCGCTGTTGCTCTGATCTGTCCGATGTGACGAGGTTGTCGATCCAGAGGCAGAGGGTCTGAAATTCCTTGTCGGAGAAGGCGCCGAACATCTTGCCTTTCCACGAAAGGGTCTGAATGAGACGGCTGCGGCTGCTGTTTCCTGGCACGATCCAGGCCTTTGATCGGCTCAGAGAATCCAAGAAGTCTCGGGCCCATTCGTCAGAGCGCATGGCGGTCGCATCGAGCCAATCAACCAGCGAACGACCGGCGATGCGGGCCTTGGATGTGCAGTGCAGTTTGGCAGAAACGATGGCCTTCTCCTGGAACAGCTTCAGGGTCTTCTCGGAGTAAGAGTTCCAAACGTTGATCTCGCTGTTCGACTGAGTGCTCTCCTTGGGAACGATGCCGCTGCACTCGGAAAGAACGTAGCCGGCTTGCACACGTTTCCATACTTTCTGAACCTCATCGGCACCTTCAGTGCGCTCGACAAACTCCAGGTATTCCTTGACGATGTTGGCAGCCATGGCGGTGTGACCGGAATGAGCGTTATCGATGGAAATGTGGAGGAGGAAATAGTAAGGGTCGATGTTCAACTCCTTGAGTTCCTTGGTTGCGCAAAGAGTATCCCAGGTGATGAGTTCGAAGTGCATGTTGAAGCCGAGGATCTCTGGCAAGAATTCTTTGGGGAACAGAGAAATGAGCAGTTGCGAGACGGATGCTCTCCAGCCTCCGAGATCGACCATGTTGTGGCGGGGGTGAACAAAGTCCTTGTCATCGGCGTTCGGGAGATCAACACCGATTGATCGAAGAAGTTTGGCGTAAAGGAAGGTGTGGTTCTTGGCCTGATCGCCGTCACCCAGCTCCTCTGACATGATCTGCCAGGCATTCTTGGTGATCGATCTGGTTTCAAAGGCGGCGGAGAAGCGGTGCACATGACCGAGCCAGGCACCATCGACCAACTTCACAGGAGCGTGGTCCTTGAGCCATTGGACGGCGGCGGCACGATCTTCGAACATCTCGCGGGGAGCACCGGTCTGTCGACGGGCAATGTAATCGTTCCATTGCTCTCCGTACATGTCATGGGTGTCGTTGATGAACTTGGTCAAGGATTCGACGTCATATTTCTTGATGTTGAGGATGGAAGACTTGTCGGTACCGTTCTGAAGACTCTCGGAGAGGAGTCGCAAGAGAGTGTCTCGAGCGTGAGGAAAGATATGAGGGAACTTTTCTTGGTGGTGGAGCTGGTGGAAGAGACGTTTGAGATCTCCGAGCTCGCCTTCTTCCACTTCGATAGTGGTATCTTCTGGTTGTACAGCAGCTGCTGCTGCAGGAACGAATCTGGAATAGCTTTGGCCCATTGCGGACTTGAAGGCTCTAGGGATAACTTTTGGAATGGACAACTGCTGAACTTTTGTGGAGACCAAAGCAATGACGGCAACAGCAAAGACAACCAGCCATGCAGAAGAAGAATAAGGAACAGTCTGAAGAGCCATTGCGCTTGAGAAGAATGAATGAAGCAAGTAATCAAGTAACTGGGAAGACGAGATGAGAGAAGATTGAACTCGTTTGATGATGATGATGGAGAACAATTCGCATCGGTCGACAACTTCTTATAAGATCCCCAAGGTCTCCCAGATGGTCACCCCGATGCAGCATGATGCCGAGAGGCTGGGCATGAAAGCAGTCGAACGGATTTACACTCCCCACCTCCGAGTCGAACATAGTGATCAGTTGACTGCCCTGAATGCAATCCGGAATCCTCCTGCTGCTGGGTCAGCTCCGTATCCGTGGTGGTAACGGTGTAGCCACTCTGGCAGCCCCGACGCCCAAATCGAGGCGGGGCATGATAGTTTCGATGTTTCGAATTGCGTCAACGAATATTTCGTTATGTAAAATTTAGGAGTGGATCAGGTTAGATGTACAGCCAGTGTCACAGTACAGAGTAAGCTAAGCTAAATGCCAAGTCGTAGCCGTGCGCCATGAGCGAACGAGGCGCCGTGTGCGTTCATAGCTATGGCGCCATGCGAATCTGAGATCCCGTCGAAGTATAGTTGACTGCTCGCTAATGTAGGGTCCTAGCTGCTGACAGTACCGGAATACTTTTACTCAATGATCATCCTTCCGCCTGATGGTTTGCAACGCACCCCAGAAAATCCCCCTTCCATTGGTTGTTACCCCTTTCAGCACCCTATTTACCCCAAATCACCTACAGGGTACACAGCAACATGGCAGTGAGAAACGTGGCTTGCCATGAACTAGCGGTGACAATGTTATACTGAGGCCTGGTAGACCTGAACCCATATCCACGCTCCTTGTCAGCCCTCGTGTGCGTGGGAGAGACTCGTTTCGTAATACTATTGTCACTCGTATGTCAATCAATTTCCTTTCTTACGATCCACTTCTCTATGCGTTATTCGCCTACCGAAATGTGCGGGGAAAAGCAGGCAATCCTCAGTTCGTCATTTGTTGGTAGCACCGTCGAATGAAACGTCCTGTACTTCGGTACCTGTGATTAAAGCCACATGACCCGCACATTGCCGATGCTTTCTACTGCAGCCGATGTGCTCTACCGCTCTAGGGCTTCCACTTGGCTGCATCACCCTTGCAATCCTCGGGAGGATCATAGCCTGTCGAGCCAGCGCTGCCGCCGGTGTGTCCGAAATACAACAAGAGTCATGCGTGAGATCGATGGTATGATTCAAGAGTGATCGAGGCCTTTTTTTCCAACCCTTCAGCCCTGATCCGTGTAAGATGCTTCGTAATTTTCGATATGTAATGGCATTCGAACATAGCCGCCTTCTTGCTTCAGCCGTTGTGCGCGATGGGCTCGGATTAGTTATTTCGATTGACAAATTCGCGTGGCATGAAAAGCCGTCACCCCGAATGGTTCCTGGATACGATCGCTTCTGTCACTGCTAGCGACGTCCAACAAGCGCAAGGTTTTCCCACTCAGAAAAATCTTTCGCCTTAGCATCGAACCAAAACTTCTTCGCAGTCTTACGAGGAAATGATCAGCCCTTCGCTGCTGCGACACTTTGTACGTTCCCTTAAGAGGGACTCGGATATAACGACCGAGATCGTCAAAACAAGCTCTGCGAAGCCGGTGTGCGGCCAGCATAATCCTCTCTCGAGTCAAGCGTATCTGGTACCGGAGGGGACTTTGGTTGATCGCAGTAACGTGCTTTCCCCAGTGGCCGATATTCGGAGAGCGACATGATGCAAATTTCCAGCGAAAAATGAGATCCACACATCCGGAGCCGAATGTACAGTACCACATCGAAGCTTCAATGACGACCTCAGATGCTGCAACTCTGAATCTAGCCAAGACCCAGCCACGTTGCCAGCACGTTTGATACCATTGTATCGCTACATGGACCGGTACACTCTCATGCTCGATAATGCAGATGTCGGTACAGGCAGCCGAGAGAGGAATCGATGGAGGACTTTGCTACAACTTCGTCGCCGACTTCACCCGGACGACACAGACGTCACTCTATCCTTCCCGACTTTGATTGACCACATGATCACCTCTGACCAATTCTTGCACAAAGGTCGACACGTGCAGTGCATCACATGCAACTTCCGGAATCAGACGCTGTTGAGACGAGCTCACTTGTGCACGTTGAGGATATGGCCCATGAGATGTTGCATACGCACGGGAGTGCTGCGGCGGCATTGGAGAGTGACATGGGCACCTAACCACACAATCGGTCCTGACACAGAGAGAAAGGCAGCTAAGTTGAGGCGAATGGTTTCTGCCGAGAATTCCTTGATTCGGACGGATTACTTGATTTGGGCTCGCTTTCTGGAACTGTTCGATTGGTAACAGTATGTATAATGGTCATTTAACCTTTCGATAGTGCGAGAGAAGCAGCACAAGCTGTTCACGCAGCAATTCTTCTTTCAGTTCGAGCTTCATCATGCATGCGGATCCTGTCGCTAGCGACTTTCCAGCTTGAGTATAACTGGTGAAGATTCCTCATCTTCGTCGTCGACGGAGGGATGTCAAATTAGCCTACGAACGGTCCACGCGGATGTAAATTCCTACCTCTCGGTGGGGATCTTCTAGCACTGGCCCCAGTCCACGGCCCGTCTGACCGGAAAATTGATGTCCGGGGGTATTTCGCAAGGAACGATCTCCACTACGGCCCGTGCCGATCAAGCGACGTTCACAAATATGCATAAATCGAACCTTTTATCGAAATACTTTTCCGGCGCCGCACAACTGCAGCACGTACCGACCGATCAACCGCGTATTCTTGCAAGAACAAACCTTCCGTGAGAGATCCAGAATACCTCGCACAGTACCCACAGATTGGGAAAGATCCACCAATCACGAAAGTTTTCTCGAAAAATAGGTTTCGCTGGAAATGATGTCCACCGACTCGACCTCGCTGTCAGCCCAAGTGAACAAGTTGGGCATGAGCAATGAATCCGTACAGCCACCACCCAAAAGCAAAGAAAACTCCGATGTGATCGCGAGCTGAAACAAAAGGGCGCAACGTCGCACAGGCTTCATCCGATTCCGCGCCATCCGAGCTGGTCGCAGCCGTGGACGAGATGCTCAACTCGCTGACGACGAAATTCACCGCCGTCTCGAGTGAGATTCTGGGCAAAAGTGCGTCAAATCTGGCCGGAGAAGAAGGCGGTCTGCTCGAGAACTAACGCTTTTGATCAGTGGATGAAATGTCGAAGCGGTTGGATGCGTTGGAGGCCAGTATTCAGGCGAATAACAACGCCTCGAGGCAACGCGAAGGGGAGCAAGAGGAGAAGTGAGACCCACACGAGCCTTTTTTTTTCTCCTACTGTTTTCCGGACGGCATGTGCAAGCCAGGCCGCGGCACCCAAGGGTGAAAGATATGGCGGTCGAGTGTGGGGGGTTTCCCAAGAATCACGCCAACGCCGTCAAAGTATACTCTACTTTGGGGATGAACCTCAGAAAACATGGCACAAGGTTTAAGAATGTCAAAGTTATTTTTTGAATACCCGGTACATATATCCCAGGTCACAGCTCGCGCCGTATCTAATAAAAATTCTCATAGCACTCATAATCATCCGTTCACATTTCCCCGTAAAACCCCATATATCTTGGCAATGAAGTGAAGGGCAACAAAAATCAATACTTCTGAACGACGGCCGCATTCGGGAACCTGGTCCCGGCGACTCGGGAGCCAGGGAAACCTTCGACCTTGGCCTGCTGCCTCACGCGTTCCATCAGATGGCGGACGGGCAAACTCGGCGCCTGCAAGCGCTTGACCATCTGCACGCGATCGTCGTCGTCGTAGGCGTGCAAGGCGTAATGCTCGCGGATCAGCTTCTGCGAATCCGGGTCGGCGATGGCGTAGACCTTGTGCGTGCAGCCGTCCAGCGCGCACACCCACGTGTCCTCCTGCGCACCGTCCGGTCGGTGATCGAGCTTGCCCGGAGGGAGGGACTCGAACTCCTGGACTTCGGCCGCGGTGGTGGTCGTTGGCGCCATGTGGTCTTCTTCGGAATGGGAGTCTGCCATGTCGATGCCTTCGTCTTCATGGGCGTTGCTGTTTTCCATCTTGAAACTTTGGCGTGGCTTTTTGGCATGTGAAAGTACCTTGTCGGAGGATATTGAATCGAGGTCTTCATCGTCTGGAGGCTCGTCTTCCATCACCGGTGCTTTGCCACTCCGGTTGGTGCTCTTGGTCGCCTTGCTTGATTTAGGTCTCAAGAAGGACTTTCGCTTCCTATGTCCTTGTACCTTGGTGCTGCCTTCAACATCACTATGGTCGCTTCGAATCATATCTCGATCCAGCTGTGACTCCGTCGAAGCACTCTTTCGGGTCCTTCTGCCGACGTTTGGTTTTATCGATGTTTGCCGAGTTCTCCGTGAGTCTTCTGGAGCTTCTTCAGGTGTAGTGGTCATAATCACTTCAGACTCTGAACATGACCCCATGCTGGCTGTTTCCTGTATCTGAGGATCTGCCAGTGCTTGTCGGCCTCGCTTACGTTTTAGCCCGATGTTGCTGGAGGTTGTCTCCGTAGAGCCCTGGCGACTCCGTTTCTGAGGCTCTGCTGATCCGTTCCTTGAGCCCTTGATTCGATGTTTGATCTGTGCGTAATCGGAGGGGAATTTGCGACGTAAGTGAATAAAGAGAGGATTTTGACTCCACGTCAAGCCCTCCTTTCCAGCAAACATACTGGAGAGAATAAAATCTTTATGCTGGTAAAACTTCTCTGCAGCTTCGGCCAGCTCAGAAGGGTCCTCCATCACTTCATTGGCGTATTTCTGGAATAGCTCCTGCGCTCGATAAGGGGGTAGGATTGTAGCATGCTTTCCTCTTCCGCTTTTCCGAGGGTTTCTATACGCATCAATGATAAAGTAGAAAATATCCACCGCATCGCCCATCTCTTGAAATAAAGGCTTGTAGGTTCGGCTTGGCTTGATCGAATACCAACCAGATTTACCAGCCGCCCACAATGCCACAGTGCCGTTGGTGTATTGGCCGTAGGAAAACGTTTTGACATCTGTGATTTCAAGATTCACACGTTTCTTGAACGTAGGCTGTAGCAGTAATCGGCTGCACTCGTCGGAAATCTCAAGCTGGCCTCTCACGGTGAGAGGATAGTTCTCTGTTGCGAGCAGCAGGCTGGCTACCGATTCTGGGTTGCCAGGAAGATAAACGGTGACATTGCTCAAGTCAAACTCCGGCCAGTCATCAGTGTTGTCGAGGGAGGGGTCGCGGGGTGATAGAATGGTGGACTCATGAGCCATCTTGGTCGTGGAATAGGTTGATGTTGACCAATTGTTCGGTCAAATGTGCATGTTCATAACGTCGAGGTTCTTCAAGTCTTACGCACTGACATGTCCTCTGATGAGATAAGACAATGAATGGCATCGAATGTAGATGCGGCGCGGTACGCGCGAAGACGCGGGAGTGGGGACGGCAAGCTCCCGCTTTGGAATGCGTGAACTTGCATGATGGTACTAGAATATAATTTCCGTCTTCCTGGCTTTCTTGAATTATGTGGACCAGCCGAAGTCTCACAAGGAATTTTAGCATGTCCAACGTGGCCCAAGCAGCTCCTTTGCTTGAAGGTGTTTTTGGTACAGTACGATTCTTCAGTTGTCAGGGCTGTGTGTAAGACTAACAGACCCTTGCAGCGATTCACAAACCCGCCGCGATAACTTCCGCTCAAGTCATCCGCGATGTTCAGCATCATTTCGACCCGTCCAAACTATTCGAACCTTGGATAGAGCGAGCACAAGCAAACAAAGATGCCGAGAGCCACAATCAGAGACAGAAACGCAAATGGCGTGGCCGAAGAGTGACGAGCGTCAAGATGGGCCATGGCGGCACTCTCGATCCGATGGCAACCGGAGTGTTGGTCTTGGGATTGGGCAGTGGAACCAAACAGCTTCAGTACTTTTCCGAAAACTGTACAAAGTCGTACGAGACGGTTCTTCTGTTCGGTGCATCAACTGACACCTACGACGTTGACGGTAAAGTCACTGCCCGAAAACCATATGAGCACATCAAGAAGGAAGATGTTGAACAAGTGTTGGCACAGTTCCGAGGCAAAATCAAGCAGAAGCCTCCAATTTTCTCCGCCCTCCGTATCCAAGGCAAACGTCTTTACGAGTATGCACGAGAGGGCAAGGAGCCACCCAAGGAGATCTTGGAACGCCCGGTCGAAGTGATGGATCTGGAGATGGTGAAATGGCATGAAGGTGGGACCCATGAGTGGAATTGGCCAGCAGCTGAAGCGGACCAATCTGCAAAACAGGCAATTGAAAAGGCTCTTGGTCTCGATGGTGGCAACGCAATGGACGCGAGCTCGAAGCGAAAGCGAGAGCAAGACATCATCGACGATGTTGTGAACTCCCCCGACCCACCGTCGTCCAAACGTCAGAAGTCGAATTCTGACACAATTGATCCCAACACAGCCGCAGAAGTCACTGATGAAAAAGGTGGAACCTTACCCAAGGCCAGCACCATCGACACTGCTGGAAAAGGTTCGCCAACTGATGGTTCAATCGGGTCCGAGGCTGAAGTAGTGGAGACAGCAGAACGCGCGTCCATCGTCGAGCCATGCCCTGCACCGGCTTGTGTTCTCCGCATGACCGTTACATCGGGATTCTATGTGCGCTCTCTCTGCCATGACCTGGGAATCGCGTTGGGGTCGCTGGGTACAATGGCGAAGCTAGTTCGAACACGACAGGGCGATTTCGAAGTGGGAACGAACGTGCTCCAGTACGATGATCTCAAGAAAGGCGAAGATGTGTGGGGCCCAAAGGTGAAGGAGCTGCTCGAGAATTGGATAGCGCGGAGTGAGGGCAACAATCCCAGCTAATGTCCCTTCTCTGACCGATTCACATGAGAGGGCAGCATCATCAACGATGGCGTGTATTCTACAGAGATTGTAACACTAGTCACGATGATGATGCTTGACTTGGTCAAGAATGAGAAGTTCATCTACTCGACGCCTGATGATCCAGACGTTTGAACATCGCCCTCTCCGTACTCATCACATCACCAAGGAATTACCCGGAGTTAGTGGCAGAGGGGAGTCACGAGGATTTAAAACCGGCGGCTTGGAACGGCGATGCCGGATTTAAACAGGAAGATGTGAAGTTGTTGTGGAGGCTGGAGCCCACTCGGGGGATGGTCTGATCTGGTCGGAAGGGCCGCAAAGTCACATTAGTTTAGTCGACTCCCAAGCTTTTCTTGCCAAGACACGTAGGCACGAGCATGTTGGATGAAGTCGGTGGATCCACACGTAGCAAAGTCTAGCAGTGTTATCGTGCTTGTTATCAAGCAGCCACACTGCTGTTTAAAAATTGCAGATCTCTTGGAATCAATCGAGTGAAGCAAGCCGGCATGAGCAATAAATAGCAAAGTTCTTCGGTATGCATCACCATGCATTGTCGTGGCTTGAGTAAGAGAGTGAAACAAGCCTATATCACCGACAGCGAAATGATCGTCGAACCCCTCGCTGGTGCCAGCCACAAGAGGTAATGCACTACGGTGCGAGTCGAGTTCGATTCCATCTATAGTGATAATCACATAAGAGGTTTCGAAGTGCAGTCAACGGAGAGAGCGAACGATATTGAGAAACTCTTGGCAATGAAAGATTCCAAAGTCTCATGACCACGGGGAAGGGCGGTTGGATGAAGAAGGTTACTTTACGTACACGGAGGATTGTGCGGGGTAGTCTTCCCCCACTTTCTCCACGTCAATGAACGAACGAACGAACGCCAAACCAACACCTCCCGAACTTCCAACCTGTTCTCGACGACGCCTCAGGAATCGGAAGAATAACATGCCGTCTTACGATTAGTTTGACAGATCGGACACGATAGAGACTTCCGAGGTCGACGAAGTACATCCGGAAGAGAGAGGAAGAGAGAGAGAGCAGAACCGTAAGAGAAAGAAAGCCACCAAAAAAAAAAAAAAAAGAAAAGTCTCAACAACAAGAAAACCAACCTCCTTCACCCGGAAAATCCAGGAAGCAAGGAAGAAAATCCCTTCTCCCCAAAATACGTCATGCCCAAAACCCTCACCCTCGCAGTCTCCCAATCCCGCACCCTCCCGACCCTCTCGGAAACCCTCTCCGCCCTCGCCACGACCACCCGCACCGCAGCCTCCAAAGGCGTGGACCTGATCC
>JAOSBP010171085.1:0-16341 GCA_027563825.1 Erythroxylum mucronatum
CAGATTTTGTTAACCTAGCAGTTGAATTAATTAATTCCTAGTTGCGCACCTAGAAACTAACAAATCCAATTAAAAAGTTAGATCTGAAAATATCCAATGTTCATCAATAATATGAAAAATATCCAGAAAATCTCACCATAATAACATGTAACATGGATCCCTTAAACCAAGATAATAAAATTAACTACTCATAATTAAATTGAAATCAAAAGAAATAATCAAAATAATTGTCTCCATAACTAGTCTTTAATAATAAAATAAAAAATAACAAGGGAAGTATGCAGAAACTCTAAGAACAAGAAACCAGAATTTAAATAAACCCATCAGCCTACGATTAACTACTTGGAAATTGCAAAAGAATTAAATCATAAAACTAATTAAAACACTTGGCGGCAACCCTTAGAGAAGATGATATGTGATGATACTGTTGAAATAACTAAATAAGAAGTAAAGCAATTGCGGCAGCCTAAGGAGGAGATGTGCGTCGATCACTGCTGGAGGACTCCAAGAAATATAAACAGCGGCAGAACAAGGTGCTGAAGGTGCGATGATATGCTGTTGGGAGACTAGAGACGTGGGCAAGGAAGAAAATAAATTGCGGTAGCCTAAGAAATAAGAATGATATGCGATGATCTATTGGTGGGCTTCAACAACGTGACAGAGAAGAGCCAAGGGTGCGTCAACCAGGAGAAGAAGAGATGCTATGGATTAAATTGAAAACCAAGAAATCAAAAGCAGGGGAGGTGCGGTAGAACAAGGTTGAGTGCGTCAATAGTGTTGGACAATGAAGAATAAAAGGAAAAACAATGATGCGACAGCCTATCCAAGAGAAATACGATGAACAAGAAAACACAAGAAATCAAGATGTGGCAGCTTCCAAGCAAAAGGGAAATTCGATGGTTGTTGAAGAATGCAGAAGAACAACAAAAGGAATTGATGTGCGGCACTTGCTGGAGAAAAATAGAGAATATGTGTTCTAACCTAATCTATGATTAAACCCTAAGCTAATCTACCCTATAGAAGAGAATACGACCCTGAGCCTTGTAACCCTTGCTTCCATTTATAAACGCCAATCAACAATAGTTTCCTTCTTGAATTCAATTTCTTCATTATCTTCAATGGATTTCGTCTAGATTAGGTGTACATCTAATTCCGGTAGGAGTCTTCTTGAAAAGAGGTTGAGAAGATCTTGGACTGTTGTGTTCTAATTGAAGATGGAATCTGGAAATTTTGCAGATTTAGGATTCTGTCCTTAGGCGTGCCCACGCCTAATCTCTAAATTTCGTCCAGACTGGAGATTTTCGAATTTCTTGTGATATTTTTCATCTTTTTGATCCTTTTCTGTATTTTTGGCATTGAAAACCATCTGCAAACATTTAACAAATAATTCCATTAATTTATGAACATCAATTTCACAAATTAATAAACATTAAGTCCAAAATATATGCATTATAATTGACTTAATAATAAGGAGGTGCTTAATGAAAGATTTTGGAGTGCCCATACATATTGGTTTTATTTAGTCTTTGGATTAATTCACTTATATTAGATATGAAATAGAGGAAGATAATGTAGGTGAATATTTTAGCTAGTTATTTTTTGCTTTTGTATTTTGAATAAGTTATAGGTTGAATTTTACAAGTCCTTATAGACTATACAAACATATATAAATGCATTTTTTGGTCTTTTACATTTGATAGTACGTATGCAATTAATACATATATTAACATATGTACATTGCTTTTAATGTATATATAGATGTTCCCTTATTCAAAATTTTAAGCAATATTATTCATTTTGTTGTCTAATACAAATTTTTTGTTACTTACACCTCTAGTAGCGCCACTTTATTTAATGGTATAAATTTTGTTGTCTTAATAAAAAGACAACA
The DNA here is from genome assembly GCA_027563825.1 of Erythroxylum mucronatum. Classification (NCBI taxonomy): domain Eukaryota; kingdom Viridiplantae; phylum Streptophyta; class Magnoliopsida; order Malpighiales; family Erythroxylaceae; genus Erythroxylum; species Erythroxylum mucronatum. Next base: position 1,892 of record JAOSBP010171085.1, read on the forward strand.
ATAATTATTCTTATAATTACACTTTTGTCTGTTACATATAAATGCAACACTTTTTAAAACTGGTTTATATGAATGTTTCATTAAAAACTTTAAGAAATTGAGCACTATGATAAAAAAAATTAAACTTACCACTTTATAATTTATCATACCAAATATAAAGAACTATCTTCTAACTCATTCTTAAAATACGTTTTCAACTAATAAAAATAATAGATAGCCTTAATTAAAGTCATAAGTATTATTCACACTTGCACCTACTGTTGTTTCTTTTTGATGTAACAGGCTAGCTGCTAGCTTATGCATATTGTCAAAGGCTAGCTCAAATAGAGACTTTAGAGAAATAGGAAAACAACTTTTTCTTCTTCTTTTTTGTGTGACATAATATATTTTTTTTCTTCTTCTTTTTTGTGTGACATAATAAATTTCTTTCTTTGTGCTACACTGAAATGGTTTTTGCAAAATTCACAGACATGTGTGTCATATATAGTAATCGTTGACATTATATGTTTCCTTTTAATTTGTATTATAATATAAATCTCACCATAAATATTAAAGTTTTTAAACTTGCGAATTATAGATTTATTGTAATTATAATAATTATAAAGTATAAAATGAATTATAAATTGTATTGTAATATTGGTGAATTAATTTCTGGCCAGTGTGACCATCGTAACCGACCTACTAAATGCTTACGCCAATGAGTATTAAGAATACATTTTGTCAATGCCTACAATTTCTACAAAGCCGAAGATGTGAGTTGTTATTAAGAATCTTCGTCCAAAATTGAAGGTTAGCCGATTTTCGAGTCAATTGGCGCACGATCCGTTTAACACATAGCTATGATGTAGTCCGTTCGTCTATGGGAATAAACTTCTGGAAGCACATAATATTTGACAATCTAACCAAAAGCCAACCATCAACTTGTAGTTTGAGAGGTTATTTCTGAATCTGACAATCTATAGCACTGTGAGTGATGGAGACGATCAAATGGGAATGGAGCCATAACTCAGGATAACCTCAATAATCAACTCACGATAACCTCAAAGTCAATTCATAAGACGGTAAAAGAAATGTATGCTAGTACTTTACATAACCACATTTAATGTATCCGTTGAAAAAAATAAATCAATAAAAAGATGGCAAATATATTAATTGAAGGGCCTTCTTTATTGGATTCAATTGTAAATCAAATACTAAAAACTCATTATTTGGTTAGGCTTATACTAGTAAAATTTTTATTAGTAGAGCTTTTTTCTGTAAAACTTTTCTAAGAAGAACTTTTTTAAGAAACCAGTTGACTTTTTGGTTGTCATTTAAAAAAGAGTTTTTTTGAAAGAGTTTCATACAGTAGATTGTTTGGTGACATAAAAATAAAAAGCACTTTTAATTTTAACTATATTTTATTTTGTATATTAAACAATATGCAACGCACAATATATTAATTATATAATTTTAAACCATATAAAATATAAATAAAAATATATTTAACCAAATCTTTTATATAAATTATAACATAAGTAAACTAATATCGAAAATAAATATTAAAACATATAAAAAAGTCAAATAATATTTTATAAATCTCAAAAATAAATATCTAAGTTGAAAAAAGAGTTAAATACATAATAAACAGGAAGATGAATTTGCGAGTATTCTGAGAATTATGTGAAAAATATAAAGGCAAAAGGTACTAAAAATAGGCTCATTAATTGATCTAAAAAATTTACCTAAAAAGAAGGACAAAAAGGACTAAAAATAGGCTCATTAATTTATCTGAAAAATCTACTTTAAAAAGTATTTTTTAAAAGCTCAAAATTTGAGCTTCTTAAAAAGCTTTATTTTAACTGCCAAAAAAAATCATATATATTAAAAAAATTTATTTTACAACCAAACGATCATACTTTACGTACAAAAACTTTTGTAATAAAAAGATTTCTTATTAACCTCCAAAACGCTCGTCCAAACGTACACTTCGTCTCGCAAAGTCTATATAAACTAAAGCATGGGTAGGCATCTTTAAACTCAAAACTTAAAGCTGGTAATACCAAGATGGGTTATCTAGGTATTGTCATGGTGGCTCTAGCAGTCGTTATTTTTACAAAGACATGGCAATTGTTCAAAGTTGTCCTCTGGAGGCCATATACTGTGACCAAAATGTTTGAGAATCAAGGAGTCAGGGTCCCTCCTTGGAAGCTTTTTTATGGCTCCACTCCTGAGATGAAGAAGCTGAGCCAGGATGCTTATCAATTAGTATTGGACGTCAAGTCTAATAACATCATTCCCAAGGCTCAACCCTTCTATCACAAATGGTCCTCGCCATACGGTTACCTTCTTCCTCCCTTCCCTCCATGCTTTATGTACATGCTTTTTATTCATGCACATCTCTTGTACTGTCCTAAGCAATTTATAACAGTGCGTCCTTTTGGAGATCACAGGACAGACGATACTGCAGTGGATCGGGACGGAGCCAAGTCTTGTTATATCCGACGCTGAACTAGCCAAACAAATACTCTCAAATAAATTTGGATTTTATGTCAAACCCAAGATGAATCGCTTGCTGATAAGACTCATTGGGAATGGATTGGTTTTTATAGATGGAGAAGACTGGGCCAGGCACAGAAGAATTCTCAATCCTGCTTTCTCCATTGATAAGCTCAAGGTCTAAGCCTTAATACTTGATAATTTGCTCAAGTTATAGTGATTTATAGAGTTTAATTTGCTTTTGTCCAATCTGTAACTGTGTTGAAAGGTTATGATCAAGAAGATGGCAGAATGCACCGTAGAGATGCTTGACGAATGGAAAAATAGAGCCATTGTAGCTGGAGATCCACGCTTTAAAATCAATATAGACGAAGACTTCCGAAAGCTTACAGCTGATATAATATCGCATACGGCCTTTGGCAGTAGTTATGTTCAAGGGACAGAAGCCTTCAGAGCCCAAGAGGAGCTTCAGAAATACTCTGCAGCTTCACTGGCAGACATATTTATCCCTGGCAGCCAGTTACTCGTCTTTAACTTCTTGTTTTAAAAATAAGATTCGTTGTTCTTGGTTTTCACTTGTTGCCCATAATTGATTGTTGTCTTTAAACAATGGTTCTTTCAGGTATCTTCCCACACCATCCAATATTCGGATATGGAAGTTAGAGAGGAAGCTGAAGACGATCCTGGAACAAATAGTGAGCAGTAAATTAAAGTCTCATGATGGAGATGACCTACTCGGGATAATGCTTGGAGCGTTAAGAAGTTCCGACTCAAAAGATAGTCCAAAGCTGAACATGAAGGAAATAATGGAGGAGTGCAGAACATTCTTCTTCGCTGGGCACGAGACCTCCGCCGGCTTATTAACTTGGACGATGTTCTTGTTGTGTAAGCATCAAGAATGGCAAGACAGACTGAGAGAAGAGGTTATGAAAGAATGTGGAGAGGCAATTCCTAACGCTGACATGCTAACCAAATTAAAACTGGTAATTTAATTACTTATGCTATCTATCATAACAGATCCGACAACAACTAATCTGGCTCTTGCTGTATATCTATGTATTGACAGGTGAACATGTTTGTGCTGGAATCTCTGAGGCTTTATGGTCCTGCATCGGAGATTTTAAGACAGGCATCAAGGGACCTGAAACTTGGGAACCTGACGATTCCTAAGGATAACCTTGTAGTAATTAATGTGCTTGCCATGCACAGGAACAAAACTCACTGGGGAGAGGATGCTGATGATTTCAATCCACTGAGATTCAAGAACGGGGTCTCCAATGCTGCGAAGCACCCAAATGCTTTGGTGGCGTTTTCGTCGGGTCCGAGAGTATGCATTGGCCAGAACTTCGCAATGGTCGAAGTCAAAACTGTAGTTGCATTGCTTCTTCAGAGGTTTCAGTTTGAACTTTCTCCAGACTACAAACACGCTCCGGTCATCACCGTTACTTTGCAGCCTCAATTTGGCCTCCCTATCCTCGTGACTCCTTTGTCAGCATGAGACATTACTAGTACAGTAGTACTCTACCTGCCATGCTTTGCCTTTTGTGTTTAGTCATTAAGGTTTACTACTAATGCTTAATGGCGTATGAGTGAAGAGACTAAAATGACGTATAATAAAAGAAAATGCTTATACAGCACAAATTATACCATTTCCATTTGGAAGGGCCGGTGAACAAAGTCCTCTCCTCGCCTCCTTTTCTATTGACTTTGTTGCTGTAGCGTGGGCTAATATCTCGCAGTCATTTTCCAGGACTTTGTTGGACAAGTAGAACGCAAGGGTTTAATTTCAGACTGCAAACAAATTCATTATTTGCCTTTTAGGGAGGATGACTCAATTGGTAGGACAAAATTTCCAAAAAGCCTACAACATTTGAATTTGAATTTGAATATTCAAACTCTACATTTTTTAGGGATAATGAATTATAAGGTGTTAATTTTAAAAATCGAACAATTCAATTTAAAAGGGTTTTATTAATATAATCGATAAAATAAAACATAATTGATATTTAAAAATCTTATGTAAATTGTAATTTTTGACTATATATTCAAAATGCGATCATGTATTTGGTGTTCAAAATTATGCTGAAAGAAAGATATCATATAATTTTTCAAATATTGTCAGTAAAATATTAATAAAGAATAGTTTTTTTAATTAAATTGTTCAATTTTTATAAGTTTTGACAATTAATTAAAAAGTTAGGCATTAAAATAATTTTTTAAAAAAAGTTCACACTTTGAACTCGTCTAATTGAAAGCGTTCCATTTAAGGTAATTACATGCCAATATATTAGGGATAATGAATTATAAACAGTTAAATTTTTATTTCAGTACCTAATTTTTTAAATTAAATATTAGTAAAATATTCTTTCAAATTGAATTGTTCGAAATATAAGAATTTAGATATTTAATTAAAACTTTAAAATTTGAGACATTAAAATAAAAATTAGAATTCATTTTCTTAAATTTATTATTAAGAAATATCTTCTAACTCACTCTTAAAATACATCTTCAACTAATAAAAATAGAATATACTTTTTTTTTCTAAAAGAAGAAGATGAAGTTTCTTTTTCTGTGATAATATTTTTCTTTTCTTTTATATTATACTAAAATACTTTTTGCACAAATATGCCTTTTTAATTTACATAATAATAAAAATCTCATTATAAATAGTAAAAAACTTTAAAATGTAAATTAGGAATTTTATTGTAACTATGATAATTATAAATAATAATAATTGTATTATAATTTCACCAATGATTAGAAATCGTAATTTAAAATTTTGGTAATAATATTATAAAAATAAAGTTTTTATGAAATAATATATAATATAATGTAACTCTTAAAGGTATGGCCTAAGTCGAGAAGTAAATTCTTCTAAAACTCTTCTAATTCAACAGATTGAAGGTTCAAAGAGAGTTGCAATTTTTCACAATTTTAAAGCTAGTTTGTCATGAGTGAAAGTACATTAGAATCTATAATTAACTTAACTTTGAGTCATTGATTCATCAAGTAATTTATTTAGAACATATATTTTATAGATGATTAAAGACACTAAACCATTTATTCAATACATATGAAAAAGGACAAGTAGAAATTTGATGATTTAAATAAGAGTCACTTATCTTCTTATAGGCTGAGAGGTTCTAATTTATGAATCTAAAAATCAATATCACCATGATAGAGATGATTAAATGGGAATGGATTCACAACCCTTAATTGTCTATCAAGAAATGAGCTATTATCATAATCATCAAGTCTACACATGTGTAGTACTAATGCACCATAATTATCAATAAGCAAGATATAAGGCGATTGTGGATATTATTGTTAAATGAATCTAGTAACCTTTCTTGTTAATTTTTACTATAAACATGCTTTCCCTCGATTCCCTACAGTTCACCGGTCTCTAAGAAGAGCTTCCATGGAATCCATAATCCCTCTTCTTATTTTTCTTCTTCTTGCTTTCTTGTTCTAGAATCCTCACATCATCTCCTATATATAGTTGTGCTTCCTTCTCTCCCTCCCTCGTCTATCCCTACTTCTCTAAAAACTCTCCTCTTTCTATAGAGAGTGAAGTAATTTCCTATTGGCTATTCTTCTTACCTTATCTTTTGTTATTAATTTAGGGTATTGTCTTTTAAACTGTTCCTTGCTTAATTTTAGTCTTTAAACTTTTTAAGCTTATAGTTGTCAGAGCAACAAAAAGTAGTCTAAAGGCTCTAGACTAAGTTACCTTTCCATCCCTCCCCTCTAAGCAAGTCATAACTAGAGAAACCTTAGGAAAATGTATGTTTGAGAAAAAAAGAGGAAGCATCTTTGAAAAGTCCCAACATCCAAATGAACTAGAGAAGGGTAGTAGGGGGAGCTTTTGATACTTCCTTGTACTATTGCCCCTGACCACAATTGAGGGATAAGCCATTATTTCATTTAACCTAGAAGTGCTAAAAGAGGGAGCCAATAATTAGAACATCTCGATCAACTTCTTCTTAGATAGAAGACCCTCATTTTTAATTATAGATATAAAAAATTTGGAGAGGAAAAAGATACAAGAAGTGTTGATCTCTACATATAACTATGTATTATTCAAGTTTTCAACAAAAAAGGAGGCCAAAGGACTAGTTGAGATAGGTCTATGGAATATTTACAACTTTCCCATCTTCCCTTATATATGGAGACCAAGAATTAGCCTAAATAAAATTAAACACGAGAATATACCAATTTGGGTGAACATACACAATGTTCCATTAGATTATTGGTCGATCAAAGGATTAAGTTTGTTAGCTAGTTAAATTGGGAAGCTCTTATGCATGGATGAAACAACAGTTAGGAGAAAAAGAATTGGATTTGCTAAGCTATGTGTTAATGTGGATCTCAATAAATTTCTACCTAAAATAATACCATTAATGAAAGTTTGTGAGGATGAAAAGATATTTAAGGACTTAGTTTTGGTGTCCTATCACTGGAAACCTTCCTTAAAATAATAAGAGAAATAGTACAGAGTCATTTGAAGGAAATTTGATAGAGGTGACTATGTGGAACTAATGGGGTCAGATGAATAACAGAATGAACTCAAAATTGTTTATGCATAATAAAAGGACAAAGAAATTGAACAAAATTAAGAAACTATATAAACTAGAATATCACCCGAGCATAAGAGAGGAATAACTCAAAAGGAAATAAGTTAAATCTTGGAAGTAGGGAACACAAGCGGAAAGGAAGTTTTCCAACTAACTGAAATTACAGAAGAAATGGTAAAAAGGATAGAGACCCTAAGCACCGCTGGAAAGAAGGAGTGTCAACTGGAAAAAGTTAATATAAGAGAAAGATTAGCAATTAAAGATGTAGCAGAGTAGAATTTGGATGAGTTCTACACTGATAGTAGAAGGAAAGCATAAAGAAGAATAAAAATAAAGGATCCAAGCCCAAACCTTAATTGTGGTGTTAATAATGTTGTTGAATATTAAAGATATCAACTGCCTTAAATTAGTAGCATTGAACAAAAAAATTTGAAGCTAAGCCATCAATTATTGGCTTGATGGAAATAAAAATTAGATTGGAAAATACAATTAAGTTTAATATTTTTAGGAATCATTAAATTTCCCGCCCAATCATCAACACCACCATTATGGTCGCAGAAATGTGGCTTATGACTTTAGGGAAGTCATATTGACTTTGCTAGATTCTAGTGATTAAATGGTTTTTGTGTTAGAAAGGATGATAAATAATTATAATGCAAACATAACCTTTGTGAATGGATCAAATTTTAGCTTCTAGAGAAAGCATCTATGGGAAAAATTGGAGCACAATCATTTAATAGTATAAAGCCCTTGACTCATTATGGTTGACTTTTATAGAATACTTTATGGAGATGAGGTTGAGGGAAATATGGGGCTAAGAAATTTCAACAATGACTTCAAGGAGTGTTTATAAAATATAGAAGTTACATATTTGAAGCTAAAGGGATGCTTCTTTTCTTGGAGTAACAATCAAACTTCAAAATGGAATTTGAGAAATAAATTAAATAGGGCACTTATTAATGAATAATGTTTGGATGAATTTTCTGAGAGCAAAGAAATCTTTATGTCTGATAACTCTCCAATTATTGTACAAGACATGGGTATTAAAAGGAGAAGGAACTGCCCATTTAGATTCAATAATTTAGTAAGGATCCATGTTTTAATAATGAAACTTTTAGGGGAATGGAGCATGAAATGTAGGGTTATAAAGCTTTTATTTGTGTAAAGAAGTTAAACTTGATCAAGTACGAGCTAAAGAGATTTAGTGCCAAGGGATCTATAGAAACTGAAAAGAGTGTAGACAAATCTAATAAGAGAATTGTCCAAATCCAAGAAGCCTTATACCTACTACTAAAATACCCTTATTTGAGTGAAAAAGAAAGAATAGTAATGAATGAATACACATGAGAAACCTCAACTTATAATTCCATACTCAAATAAATAGCTGGGAGAAGTTGGATGGAGGATAGGGGATACAGATACAAAGTATTTCCATAATTCCGTTAAGGTCAAAAGCATTTCTAAGAGAGTCATCTCACTATCAAGATGAAATAATGAAATTATATCCTCCTAGGAGGAACTAAAGGATAAAGTCTTTAGATTCTTCAAATGATCTCTTCATATAACAACTAGAAGCAAATCCTTAGTAACCTTGCTGAGGTCCTTCATCAACTATCAGACAAATATGGAAATGGAGGAGTTATTAATTAGAACTTTCACTACTAAATATATTCAAAAGAGTGATCTTTGAATTAAACCCTACAAAAGCAACAAGTATAGATGGTCTTAAAGGAAACTTTTACTAGAATGCATGACCTTTGATAAGGAATATGTTAACATAAGCTACATTGGAGTTATTTGCAAATGCTAAGATTCTTAAAGAAGTTAGCAAGACCTTTATATGTTTGATACTAAAGTTCCACAACCCTAGTCCTCTTGGAGACTTAGGTCAATATCAAGTTGTGACTTTCTCTATAAGATAATCCCAAATTTGCTAGCTTAATGGACAAGAAAGGTGAGGAGTAGTATGATTAGTTAAACACATGGGGCTTTCTTAGAGGGAAGATAGATTGGGGATAATATTTTGATAATGCATTAGTTATTTAGTGTTATTCAAGGAAAAATTCATCTAAAATATATATATGCTCTAAAGATAGATATTTAAAAAGCATATATAATTAGCTGAGACTTCATTATATAGGTAATAAAAGTATTTGAATTCCTAAAGAATTTAGGAATTGGTAAAGGATGCTTAATCTCCACCTCCTTTATTATTGATAACGCATGCCTTTGATTTAGTCACAATAGTCAACTTCATGATTTTAGCAATATATTTTTAGCCTTGAAATCTTCTACTGTATAATTATATTTCCATATTTATACTTTCATCACTTATACAAATAGTTGTACAAATCTCTTATAGAAATATACAAACAAAGCAATTCTCTTCTTCATCTATCTTTCATGGTATCAGAGCCCACAATCTAGTCCTCTACCCAACCTTCCCAAACACTTCCGACAATTACATAACTCATATCTTCACAATTTTCAAACTACTCACCTTCTTTTTTCAAGAATCACTAAACCTATTAGACTTCCCAGCATATCCATTAACACATATCTTCGTCAACTTCACTTCACAAATATTCAACACAATTACCACACAGAAAAATCTCAACATACACTAATGGCCACACAACAAATAGAACAAACACTACTAACCTTCCCTCTTCAAAACATTACAAACTTCATAACTACAACATTAGACAACTCCAATTATCTTATTTGGAGCAATCAAGTTAGGGCAATATTACGTACCTGCAACCTACTGGAACAAATCGACAGCACACTTACACCACCACCACCATCAACTACTACATCGCCAGCAAACACTGCATCGCTTGACTGGGACAAACACGATGGCTTGGTTTATTGTGAGCTAACCGCTACTCTGTCGATAGCAGTGTCCTCTCTGGCCCTCGAATGTATTACTGCCCACCAGCTATGGACTAGACTAGAGACCTACTTCTTACAGCAGACGACAACCCAACGCTCTCTCCTTTGTCACCGATTGCACACCACCAGGAAAGGTAACATCTCAATCTCCTAATATCTCACCACTTTGTCCTCAATATCGCAGGATCTTGCCGCTATAGGAGACTCAGTCCCGAACGAAGATCTAGTTGTCCTCGCCCTCAATGGTTTACCAGAAGACTATGAAGCCTTTGTCACCGCCATAGAGAATCGCGAGGTCCAACCTTCCGTCACCGAGCCTCGAGCCAAGCTTCTCCTTCATGAGCAGAGGCTGTCGCTATTCCACTCACCATCTCCATAAGACCCTGAAGTCGCCTTCGCAGCTGCACGCATCAGCACCCATGGACGAGGTGGACGAAGGAACCACCAAACCCACTGATCATCTTACCAAAATCAGTCGGTCCTTCCTAAAACTGACCATCACCAAAACTCTGGGTCACCGACCCACTTAAACCATCCAACCCACTTCAACCCAGCCCACGTCCCTTCCTTTCCAGCCCAATCCACCAACTCTTTCTATCAAGCCCACCAGCCCCACTTCAACTACCATCCAGCCCAATTCAAATCATTTCCCTTAGCCCACCTTCAATCTTTTCAGCCCAACCCTAATATAAAATCAAACTATACCAATGCACCTCCCCTTTGTCAAATTTGCTACAAAATAGGCCACACAGCTGCTAAATGTCGTTTTAGATATTCCAACTCTAGAAATGCCCAATCATACACTAACCTAAACACATTTCATAGTGCATTCTCTGCTATGAACATCAATGATCACCCAAATACTTCTAATCTCACCACTAGCACTATCACTAAATGGCTTCCTGACACTGGTGCCTTTGCTCACATGACACCCGACCCACAACCCCTAGGCAATGCTGAGCCCTATAATGGAACAAATCAAGTATTTGTTGGTAACGGCAAAGCCCTCTCTATCACTTCCACTGGCACATGCACACTCACTCACCATCCAAAATCTCTTTACCTTAATCATGTTCTACTTGTTTCGCAAATAACCACTAATCTTCTATCTGTTGGTCAATTTGTCACTGATAATTTATGTTCCATCGAATTTAACCCCTTTGGTTATGTTATGAAGGATCTTCAAACCCAGACACCCCTTCTCAAGGGTAACATCCATGACATACCTAGCACCTTCACAATCCAATTGCTCTTACTGCTCAAACGGTCCCTCCTGCAATCTGGCATCAACGAGTTGGTCATCCCTGCCATACCACAACCTCTAGTTTGTTTCGAAGTCTCTCTAATAAACCTTATGTAATAAAATCCTGTACTTCATGCCTTCAAGGTAAAAGTACTAGACTTCCTTTTTCCTCATCATCTCGCAAATCAACAGCTTTGTTACAACTCATTCACTGTGATATCCGGGGACCATCCCCAACTTTATCTCTCTCTGGGTACCGATACTTTTTTTTATTGATGATTATAGTCGTTTCACATGGATATACCCATTAACCCATAAATCACAAGCTCTTGATCAATTTCTCCATTTCAAAATCACCTATGAAAACTTACTGTCTGCCACAATCAAAGAATTACAGACTGATGGTGCACCTGAACTTATCAAAGGTCCCTTTGCTCAGTATACATCCAATAATGGCATAACCAACCACATTTCTTGTCCCCACACACCCCAACAAAATGGTGTTGCTGAATGCAAAATTAGGCACATCACAGAAACCGGCCTTACCTTACTCCTCCATGCCCACCTACCAAAAACATTCTGGTATGAAACCTTTTCAACAGCTGTCTACCTAATCAATCTTCTTCCTACACCAGTGCTCCTCAATAAAACACCTCATGAAGTCTTGTTCTGTACCAAACCTAATCTTACACACTTAAGAGTTTTTAGATGTGCTTGCTTTCCCTTCCTTGGCTTAACACGGTTTGATAAGCTCAGTCCTAAGGACAATCCATGCATTTTTCTTGGGTATTCTTCTCAACATAAAAGTTATTGGTGTCTTGATCCTACCACAAATAAAATCCATCTCTCTCGACATGTTCGTTTCATTGAAACCTAATTTCCATACAATGATTTCACCACTCCACCACCCCAAATACACTCAACTCCCACAATAACCTTACCATTACCATTACAAACACAAACCTCATCTACTCATCATCAATCATCACCACACCAACCCTTACACAACCAATCATCTTAACAAACCCATCATCCCATGACAACCCGCACTCACACAAATACCAGAAAGCCACGAAATTTTCCAGATCATGTTACCTTTCATACTACCAACTCCTCACCTGATCCTCCTGACCCCACCTGTTATATGCAAGCCAAAAAATTCCCCCATTAGTGTCAGGCTATGTCAGACAAACTTCAAACTCTCCATCGAAATAAAACCTGGACTCTTGTCCCACTACCAACCAATGCCAATATAGTAGGTTGCAAATGGGTCTTTAGAACTAAAAGAAAACCTGATGGGACAATCGATCGTTACAAAGCCCGCCTAGCAGCTAAAGGTTATCACCAATCACCCGATATCGACTACACTAACACTTTTAGTCTCGTCATCAAGCCAACAACCATTTGCATAATTCTCACCATTGCTCTCTCCAATTCTTGGCCCATCTGTCAATTAGACATCAACAATGCCTTCCTTCATGGAAATCTTCATGATCCAATTTACATGCCTCAACCTCTAGGATTTGTAGATCCTCAATATGCTCATTATGTCTGTCATCTTCATAAAGCTCTTTATAGTTTAAAGCAAGCACCCCGTGCCTAGTTTCAACGTCTAAGCCAACAACTTTTAGACCTCCAATTCATTCATTCCAAATCTGACACCTCTCTTTTCATTCACACTACTTCCATTACTACTACTTTGGTGTTAGTTTATGTGGATGATATACTAGTTACTGGCTCTTCCCAATCCTTCATTACCACTCTCATAGACAATCTACATAACACCTTCTCTATCAAAGATCTAGATCCTTTTTACTACTTTCTTGGAACTGAAACTACTACCACATCAAATGGCTTTCTCCTGACCCAAACAAAATATACCAAAGACCTCCTTTCTCGTACCAATCTTGATCAATCTAAACCCACACCAACGCAGATGACTCCTACCTTACCCCCCTCCAAAAACCATGGCATCCCACTTTCATACCCAACTGAATACAGAAGCACCGTTGGTGCTCTCCAATACCTTTGCCCCGTCCTGATATTCAATTTGTAGTCAACAAAGTCTCCCAATTCTTGCATTGTCCTACTGATGCTCACTAGACAGTTGTTAAGCGAATCCTTCGGTATCTACGTTCCACCGTCTCTCATGGTTTACACTTTATCAGATCACCAACACTTACCCTCGTAGCCTATTCTGATGCTGACTAGGCAGGATGTTCCGATGATCGTCGCTCCACCTCTGGCTATTGTGTATACTTGGGCCCTAATCTTGTTTCTTGGAGTGCTAAGAAACAACCTACAGTTGATTGCTCCAATACTGAAGCTGAATATCGGAGTATTGCACTTGCTTCAGCAAAAGTATGTTGGATTACATCACTTCTTCATGAAATTGGTCTTTCCACCCCACTACCAACACTATGGTGTGACAATCTTGATGTCACTTTCCTCACTGCTGATCCTATTGCTCATGCTCATACAAAACACATTGAAATAGATATTCATTTTGTTCATGATTTGGTCGCTAAAAAGTCTGTCTTCGTCCGACACATTTCGGCCAAGGAACAAATTGCAGATGTCATGACTAAACCGTTACCTACCACCGCTTTTTGCCAACTATGAGACAAGCTCACTGTGGCATGCAACAACCTTAAGCTTAAGGGGGGATGATAACGTATGCCTTTGATTCAGTCACAACAGTCAACTCCATAATTTCAGCAACATATTTTTAGCCTTGAAATCTTCTACTGTATAATTATATTTCCATGTTTATACTTTTATCACTTGTATAAATAGTTGTACAAATCTCTTATAGAAATATACAAAAAAACAATTCTCTTCTTCATCTATCTTTCAATTATACTAGTGAATAAGGAACCTACTAAATTCTTTAAGGTGGAAAAGGTCTAAGAAAAGGAGATCTTATACCCTCTTATCTATTTATCATACGTATGGAGGTATTGACTACATTGGCAAGATACAATATCTCCTTAAATCCCCACTTCTATTACTATAGCATGTACAAAGAAATTGGATTGTTCAGCTTAGATTTTGCAGATGACCTCCTACTTTGCTCTAAAGCTTATGACAAATCAATAGTTACTTTAATGACATCATTTCATCTGTGAAAGAATTATCTAAATTAAAAGTAAACTATAAGAAAACCCATACGATTGTCTCTGGTGATGCTGTCGCCTGCAACCAAATATAAAAGAAATCACTTCCATTAAAACAAATTAATGTAGTAGCGGTAAGCG
>JAOSBP010171091.1:0-16341 GCA_027563825.1 Erythroxylum mucronatum
TCAGTAGGCATCCTGCTCTCCTCCGCCATCCCCCAAACCATCCACCCCCCCATAACCCCCCTCTTGAGCAATCTCTGCACGACGAAAAGCTCCTCCACCTCCCTCGTCCTCTTCCCGAACTCCTTTTCAACCCCCTCGTGATCCCCAACCTCCTCCCCCCTTTCGCCCAAAACCTTCTCCCGCAAAACCCCCTCCCTATCCCTCCTCCGCCTAGTCCTGAGCAAACTCTGCCTGCTCCTCAGCCGCACGACCGCTTGTAAGATCCCATGCTGCCTATCCCTCCTCGTCTTCTCCTTCCCCGGAGTGGGCATGACCACGAAACGGCAGGACTCGACCTTCGGCTCCGCCACCCACCCCATCAACCTCCACTTCAGCCCGTTCGTCTCGGGCCGTCGCTCCTCGATCCTCCGCGTCAAACTCTCCCTCAAACCCGTCGAGAGCTCGTCCTCGATCCCGTAGAGATCCCCCGCAGCCAGGGCTTCGTTCATTCTCACGTACGCCGTTTTCGCGAAAGATTTCGCCTCGCGTCGCGCGCGGAAGAGGTTGAGCCGGGGGCGCACGAGGAATTGGGAGACCATGATGTTCTGGATCAGCTCCCATGCGCGCACGCGGAGGTGCTGGAGGTGGATCCCGAGGCGGGCACGGGGTTCGGAGAGAGGAGAGGGGAGATTGCGGCGGGGGAGGATGAAGGTGGATTCCAGCAGGCCGGTGTGGTCCAGGAGGTCGCCGGAGGAGGTCATTTCGGCTTGTTTTTGGAGCATTGTTACGCGGTGGGAGGGTTGGGAGAGTTTGGGTTGGGGGAGGCGGGTGGCGAGGTTGGGGGGAGAGGTTGAGAAGGAGGCGCGGAGAGTGAGGGGATGCCATGATGGTGATGGGTATAGTCGCGGAAATCGGGAGAAGAAGTGATGCGATCGTTGATGTTGGCGTTGTTGTTGCGTGAGGAGGTGGAATGGTGACGGTGAGGATGACGATGATGCTGGACATCGCATGCGGAGTCGGGAGACGGACGCCATGATGCTGGGAAATGGCGTCTGCCTGTTGCGGAGACGGAGTATTCCCGTGGTGGGAGATGGGGAGTGAGGTAGGATGTGGTGGATGGATGCGAGGTGCAAGGACCAAGTCAATCGCCCGGGAACTTTTTTAGCGAGCATTCACTCCCGCGGCGATCCACCGCATCGGGAAATATTTCGATGGGTTCTAAATCTTGTATAGTGTGAAAAATACCAGGCATTCATCCAATGACCGCATAAAAAGGGAATGTAGCACGAATAATCCATGACTTTCAAGAAAAGTTGCAAAATAACTCTCCCCAAACGTATTTATGATTAGTATAAAGCACATATGTAAATATACCTATACCCATCTGCATCTCACAAAAGCGCCAACGCTATGCCAACTGCAAAGACTAATAAGATCAGAACGCAAAAAAACGCAAGACGCTCAGACACAGTGCCTCATGCCCTTCCAGCGATCAATGATGCGAATGGCTCAAACGACAAACAAAACACCATCCATCCACCTTTCCCCTCCGGTCCCATCCTTTTTAGTTATCTCCCAGTCCATCATTCTTTACTCCTGCCATTAATGCATGACCCAACATTCCTTACTTTCTCATATTCATAATCCGTCCTGACGCGTCCTCCATTCAATCCGCCGTCCTACGACTGCTTCTCTCCTCCTCTTCTTCGAGCACATCGCTCAGCCTGGTGGGATGATGATGCGTCGTCGTGGCCCTGACCCTGTCCTCCCAGTTATCGAAACCTTGCCCCTCGTAATCGGCTTGGCTGTGCTGGGCGGCGGCGGCGGGGACGCTCGGTGCCTCTGGAAGATCTTCCGGCTCGTCTTCTTCGTCATCGAAATGTTGGGCCAACTCTTGCTCGTGCTGCCGGATCGTTTCCTGGGTATCGAAATCGTCGTCGTATTCACCTACGCTTTCCGCCGTCTGTGTAGGCGGGGCCACAGCTGTCGCCGGTGGATTGGATGTCTGTCCTCCACCACCGCGTCGCCGCTGGAAGACTACCGGTTGCCCGTGGATGTCCCTTTGAACGTTTCCCATGGCATCGATGGCATATTCGGTGCCACCCTCACTGATGGTGTCCACGTAACTGCCTTCGGACCGGATATCGTCACGATGAGGGCCGGGGTTACGGGTTTGAGTGGTCTCTGGAGAGTGAAGAAGAGTTTCGGAAACGGGATGCTGATAGAAACGCTCGGCATCGCCACTCGTCACATGCGAACGGTCGCCACTCCGACGATACGGGCCAGCTGAGCCCTCGCGTGTGCTTGCGCCGGCAGTACCTGCAGCCAATCCTTCCGATACTCCGCCTTGTCCTTGATATGAGCCTTGATGCCGCCCGCCTTCGGTGAAAGGGTCTGTGTTGGTTGGGGATGGCCGTTCCCGATAGTATTGACGCTCATCGACTGGGCTTTGCATGCCTCCTCCGGCAGTGGTGCTCAAGCCTGTGCCGGTATAGCCCTGACCGTCACGCGTGACCGGGCGTTGGCTGGCACTGCCTGTCCGGCTTGGCTGACCAAAATATGGCACTACCTGCACACCTGCAACGATCGTCATACGACCTTCTTTGAGACTCTGGGCGGTATCCAGGGAGTCCTGGTTGCGACGGCCGAGTTCTTCCCATGCCCTTCGAGCTTCGTCTTTGGAGATCATCAGCTCTCGCCTCATCTCGCTCACTTCGCGGTGGGCATTTTCCACGGTCACACTGTCGTTGCTTCGTTCTTTGAGTATTTCTTCTTTGGCATTCTTCTCCACCTCCAACGACCTCTCCAAGCTGGCTTGAATCTCACGATTCCGCTCGTTGTCCGCTCGAGTCTCGAAAAACCAGCGCTGAAACTTTCGTTCGCTGCTTGCTCGCAAGCGTTGAAGCTCGACGACAGCGTGAAACAAGTTGGCTCCAGCAGCAGACAGGTCGGTAATTTGTCTGTTCAATGTCGACGCATTTGGCACCGTCTCTCTGATCTCTTCGGTATTTTGCTCCAGTTTGTGGAGCCAATATGATGTGAGCCCTTCCCAGTGAGCCGACAGGGTTTCCCAGCGCTCAAAAGCGTGAGGAAAGGATGACGTGTTCCTCGCTCCTCCGTCCCCGGCAGAGGTGGCTCTCGCCGACGATGCTGCTCCATCGGTCGTGGAAGATTGTGGGGCGGGCTGTCGGGGAACTCCAGGTTGATTCGGATGGGTGCGTCTTGTGCCTGACGAATTGGCGGTTGCCCGTGAGGGGTCTTGATTTGACGAGCTCGGAGCTCTGGGTCCGCTTCCAGTGTATTCTTGTCCCCCTCTACTGGTGGGTTGCCCAAGAGCATCCGCACCGGCGACCGTACCCACGCGGCTTCGCCGGTCTCCAGGTGCGGCGAAGCTGCCTTGCGGTGCTTGTGCTTGTTCGCCATACTGCGAACCACCAGGACTCAAGCGCTGAGAGGCGCCCGGCACGTCAACAGCCCTTCGACTCGCACCATCCCTGCGCTCCTCAGCTCGTCGTCGCTGCTCATCCGCTTGACGTTGTGCTTCGCGATTGTTTCGATCTCTCATTATATCACGCGGTGTTCGAATGCGTTCGGTGGGTGGATCTCTCGACGATACGGGCACTGGCCCGGTGTTACGAGCTCCGCCATTGCTTGCACGACCACCACCAAGGTCTGACATCTGCGCGTTCTCTTCTTCTTCGTCAGGAGTGAAAAGATTCGGTTTACGAATTGCTTCAAGAGCGAAGAGTATAGCCGTTTGCGTTCGGCGCGAGATACGAAGAGCAGGATGGGGGGTGGTCCCCGCGAAGTGCGCACTTGTAGCCCGGCGATGGTTGGTAGGTCGTCGAGGCGATGGTGCACGATCCTCCTCCGTAGCTTCCTCCTCGATCGGCGAGGGTGGTGCAGCTCGACGTGTGGGGGAATCGACGGAGCTGGACCGTTGTCGTGAAGGATCTTCGAACTGCGAGGTTCGGCGGAGGGCAGGGCTACCGGCGCTGCCAGACGATGAGGACGGGCGTGAGAGTTCACGGAACTGTTCACGATGAAACGCTGAAGCCTGCTCCTGGCGCTGTGCGAGGGATGTCGTGTAGCTGTCGTGAGAATCGTGTCGGTCGTTAGAGCTGCGCTGCGCCTGGGCGAACACGGCTGCTGCTTCCTCCGATGTCCCACACAGCACGGTTTCCACGTCAACACCTGTGACGATGGGTTCGCGAGCTGTGACGAGCTATCCAGAGGCAGTGTCGAGTGATCGCCGAAGGCTATCGCGCCTCAATGGATGGTGAGAGGTTCACAATTAACGCGCGCACGTGATGACGACAAGTGAATGGAAGGGAATTGGGCGAGGAGGAGGTTGGTAGCATGGAGATCAAGAATGCCATGACCGTTTAGAAGGCGACGCGTTGACACGGTGGGCTCAGGCCTTGCGGCGAGGGAAGGTTTTTCGCGGTGGCAGGGAAGGAGGACGTGACGTGTTTTACCATTCGGGAACTGGTAGTTGTTCGAAAGTCGGAGGCTGGGTGCCGGTCAGGTACAAGCGGGAGGCTGGAGAGATCCGAGCGTTGGCGTTCGCCCGGCCCACTGAGTCGGGTTCGACGCTGCATCCTCCGCGCGGAAATCCGAAACAGAAGCAAACGACGGCGCATTTACAAAATTATCAACGTCCACTCACCCGCATGTTGAAGCTCACTCTCCGACATGTTTCTTCCGTTCAGGGACTGCATCTTGGACTCTTCGGTAACAACGACCGACGCGGTAGGAAGGTTCTGTGCCGAAACGTCAATCACCATTTCCCGTTGGTACCGGTCAAACCTGGAACAAAAGGCAGATGAACCTCGGCCGTGATTCCAGGCGAACGTTCACGAGATGCCGCTTTCCTCAGGATCGAACGCGATTGCGAGTTACAGAAGATTGTTTCTCCCCAATTCAGCAGGTGTTGCGTCTATTCATCCAATGTCGATCATCCCGAATTGCTGGCACCGGCGAGCGCGTGATTCGGGCCGGCGACTAGACGCCAAACCGCCGCCGCATCGTTGGGTAGGTCGCGTGTGACGGTTTTGGTCGTGGTAAGCACCGATGGGCGAAGAAGCCGAGGGGAGATGAGATGGTCTTCTCTTCTTCGTCTTGTGCTGTATTTGGACGGGCAATGCATGGTTCATTGCGGCGTACATGCCGAACTTCGTGGCACAGATGTTCTGAGTTTCCGTGCCTTGATTTCCCCCAAAGATGGAACATCTATAGGGGTAAGGCGGAAATGGGGGTCAATCTTCCCATCCGGTATCCCCATGCACGCGGCACTGCGGCCCTTGTTCGATCGATGCATGAAGAAATCTTCCGACTGCACTTGCATCGTCTGACTGCATTAGTGAACTGTTTTGTGCGAAACTGAGCGATGAAGGTGGATATAATCAGGAGAAGAGTGGAGTGGAGGGGTGGATGTATACCTTTACATTCCCGCTCCTAATTTGTTGTCCAAGGCCTCCGTCATGGCTCATCTGACCCTTGCCAGGTCATTTCAGGTATCCAATCAAGTCCCGCTCTGGCGGTCTTTTCGTAACCTGAGGAGCATTCTATCCGTCAAGCACTTGATAATGATATGATGATGTTATGGTTTGATTACTTGATATTGTCACCTGGAGCGTGGGGAGATTCCACTTCGCAACAGCGGACAGTTGGACAATATTGAGTTGATTCGGAAGACTTTTTGTATTTTCTTATATATGTTAAATCTAAAGTTGATGCAGAGGCAAAGGCTTCGACACGAGAAACTGTGTCGAGCCGACGAAAAAACCTGCCGACTTCTCCACAGGCGCCATAATAAAGCACCGCAATTCGTTTCATTTTCCTGATTACATCTTGAAAAACAGCGGCCAGAGTCATTAGGTATTTTACAATTCGCGCTGTTCAACGATTTGATTGTCTGAAGTACATGCCACACTACGTCAGACCCTTCAAGTTGGTCTGATTCTGCCCTCCTATCGCGCATTTTTCAATCACGGTGTACTAATCATTTCAAGGAGTATATTCATCAAAGCGCTCGATCGATCGAATGGATTAACGGTAGTGGGATTCATGATGAGAGGATTTGAGAGAGAAAAACTCATGGCGAGTAAAGGTGTCCTTTCCATTTCCGACCTATCTCAGTCAAAGAAGAACGGATAGCAATGCCAATCCTTAACCCGTCCCGTTACCGCCGCCGCCGTCGTCGTCTCGTCCCTCATACAGTTTCCCGAGTAAAGAAAACTGGACCAATATGTGATATTTCCGCAGCAAGCGAACCGAAGGAGGTTGGTAGTAGCGTGGATGCGGCCTTTGTTTTCCCTCGATCGTCGTCGTCTTCGTGGTCCGTCGGCCGTCGCGTCGTCACAATGATTTGTAAAATGCAATGTGGAAAGAATTCGCCGTTTATGACCGCACCCAGACGGACGCAAGCGCGCGCGTTGCCGGCTTTTGGCTCTCGTTTTCTCTTAGAAACCGTGGACCTTGATGGTCTTGGCATCAAGTTCGAGGCCCTCTTTCTTATCAACGAGGAACTCCTGTACGTCCTTGCGCTGGTCGCCTTGCAGCTGAATCACCTCGCCCATCTCGGTATCGTTGACAATGGTGCCATTGCAGGCAAATTTCTTCTTGATCACTTTGAGGATCTTCTTTTGGTCGAACTTCTTGGGTAGTCCTTGCACCGTAGTCAAGGTCTTGCGGCCATTACGTTCTGCGAGTCAAGCAAGGTCGGAGTCAGCAATGCGAAAATTAACAGTGGAGGAATTGCCGACGGCGACGGTAATATCGATGACGATGACGACGAAAGATATGACTTACGCTGGATACGGATATGGATGTAGTTTTGAGACTGCTTTGTCTCTCCGGTCTCTTCATCGGCTTCGGCGAAGGGGTCTGCGTGGGTAACATCATACGTCAGCCTGAGGGGCAGCTCGCTGGAAGGCGCACGTCAAGAATAGCTTGTCTTCGACAGCAGCATTCCCTTCATCGTGACCGGGCTTGCGCACGAAGGAGTTGCAAGAAACACGCAACACAAATGTTGTTCATGTTGGCAGCCTGGGCGAATAGGTAAAGTCGACTCACCGAAGGACTTGAGGTTCTCGATCTGTCCGGACATAAAAAGCGCGGTTGTTCTTAGATTAACTAAGTGTAAAAGTGTTCGGTTTGGTAGTTTGGTGTTTTGAAGATAATCTTCGCTGTGAGTTGTGGAGCGGAGTGGAGATTTATGTGTTGTTGTAAAGATCTTATCGGGTCAGGTAGAGGAAGAAGAGAAAGAGGGCCTTTGGAGGGGAAGAACAGTGGCGCTGCAGGTCTTGGCATCCACGTCCGGTGAAGAGCGGCGCTAGTGATGCGAGTGAGCGTTTACAGCTATCACACGTCACGTGGACCCTGGAGGCCTGAGGTCTCGTTCCCCGAACATCGACCTCGACTGTGCCGGAGAGTCGATCAATACTAGAACCATCCTTTTCCCTCTGAATGATATGTTGCATCGATATGACATTTTATGATGGGCTCGTGACTTCATTGCATGAACTCCAGAACGGGTCCCGCTTTGTCTCTTGTGTGACCTTGATCTTGGCTGCCTTGTCCAACCTCTTGTCTATCTTTGTCATGTGCACAAGAGAGCCGAGATTTGGATTTCTATTGATCATGACTTGAACAAATTATAGAAAATTGACCAATCAAATCTATAATACACAATATCTGATATGCTCCGTCCCACTCGTTTTGTTTCATCATCATGTCAGACATGGAAGCGATTGTAAATGCCAACGGTAACATACACAGGAATCTGCAACCGAAAGCGCTAATTATCGAGTGAAACACCCGAACCAAATACGCCAAAATCATTATGTCGTCTACCCGAAGCTGCAGCCAGCACGTTGAGCCGGTTTTGAAGTTCCAGCTCCAATTGTTCGACAGCTAAATTCGAAAACCCAGGCAAAGGCAGGCAACCGGCACTCATCACGTTGGTCATTGGACCCGCCATGCAGTTGTCCTGAAAATTGTTGGCCCCTGGATAATTACTGTTCATGTTGGTTTCCCGGGACTTGATTTGCCGCAGACGTCCAACGAGCATATTTGCTATGATTTGGAATTTTCGAACTTCGTCAAGTTCAGGCTTGGTATCAGTGGCCGAGTCACACGTGATAATGCGTTGTGCCAAAGCCTTGAAGACGATGAGGGTGACCAGCGAAGCAAGATACTCGTCCTGTGAGCAGCGACATTCAAGGATTTTCTGGAGTTTGTACACGAGATTATCACCGTTGTTGTTGTTGACAGACTCAACAGTACCAGGCGTGCCAACTGTTGAACTGGAGGGACTCAATATTGATTCAGAGATAGCGCAGGTCTGAGCTCTAGAAAGTTGTTTGAACATGGCCAGCGCGCTCATCAAACAACTGGTCCCTGTCGTTGACTCGGACACATTCGATATCCGTGACCCGAGCGAAGCAACCTCGTCATAACCCAAGACGTCCGATCCGTCGATGAGAGATGACTGCGCAGAATTCGAATTTGACATGAACTTGAAATCGTCAAACTCTGAAGGGCGAAATCCTTGAGAGTTTGCTACTGGACCAATTTGTGATATTTGGTCCGGTCCGAACATTCTGTTGGCGAAAGCATCCGGATATGCAGACCACAGTGCATCGACTTCGCCATCATAGTTGGATCCTGTTGAGGGTGTCATCATCTTGTCCTCGTCTCCCATATCGGTCCACAGGCCTGTATTCGACGAAAATTCTCCGAAAGCCAGGGTTGAAGAGGCCCCATCGTGGTCTGTCCTTCCGGTCTGTGATCGATCGGTGTTGATGATCGACTGCTGCTCGTCCGCAGCGGGCCGGGGTTTCAATGGCGGCGGAGTAATATAAGCCTTGCTGGAAGTCCGACCTGTACGGTGAGAAGCGCCATATTCGCAGGGCCAGCCATGTGTTATGCAGCGTCTGCACGCAGGTTTTTCCCTCGAACATTTGACTTTCGATCTACCACAGGCTTCGCAGCTATCTTTCAGTTTCACCGGTCTGCCATCGGATCGGACTTGCAGACTTTCAGTTCGTGGCAGTAATCTTGTCGCCATTCCGTTCAGCTTGAATGCCGGTTCATCGACTTTCACAAAGATACACGTGGATTGAGTAAGAATCGGACGGCTCAGAGAGATTTGGCGGTTCCAGGCAGAACTCAATGATTCCGGTAACAACGATTGAGCCTTTTCAAAGTGGATACGCTGTGCCGGCGGTCCAAATAATGTGCGAATCCCCGAAAATGAATATGTTCGGACGGATCAGCTGTGGCGTACAGCCGCAATGTCGCATTTGATTAACATGGAATGAGGGAGCGTGACCACGTCGTCGGAAAGATAAAGGTTTGTGCCACGCATATGCAGAATCCTCTTGCGAATTTAACATTCAGCACCGGAACTCACGGACTTGACAATTACGGTGACAACACACATGTATTTCTATCAGGGTCATTTCACGATTAATCAATCAAATTCCGATCTATGCGCTTGAATGATCGGGTTCAAGGCAAATTGAAGATGCGACTCTGCGAGCATGACGTCCCTCCAAAAGCCGAGTGATCCTTTTGGAATCATCCGGCACTACGATGGAGTGGAATACTCTAGTCGTCCGGTCGCTTGCGTGAACGAATGGCGCAGCGCGGAATGTTTGCTCTTCTTTGTGGGCATAAGACCGTGAATGTATCGATGAGTAAAAGGCAAATTCGATCAAACTCGGCTTGTCCGAAGCGAACTTCGTCAGGAGGTAAGGACATATTGATGATTTGTTCATGGGCACACGGACAATGATGACCCGGTAGATAAGAGCTATCATTGATCGTTGACGAGAATTGGTAAGATCAGTGCTGTCCCATATACAGAGATGCGATACCATTCAACCTATCACAGTCGATTACTCCGAAACACGGTGATGGGCTTGACGTGTTTTGTTACTATATGTAGATTGTTCGAAGAGTGCGAGCCGAGACCCCCCGAAGGTTGGTTGTTTGAGAATCTCGTGTATCGTGACACGGGCATCTTTGCGCCATTTAATTGTAAAGGATTGTGGCAGGACTGGCAGATCCTCCCATAGGCTAACAGTGCTGGCTAGCAGTGTTTTCCATGAAAAACCTGTTGATTGTGACCGGAATGATAAAGCTGATCGATGAAACATGATCAGAGGCGTTCACGGACAGGAATTCAAGATGTCTAAACATGTGTTCTGCGACTTCCGTTGTGGATACTTGTTGCCGGACCCGCCAGGAATTCCATGCCATTGTGCCATTTTGCCCACAAATCACGGAGGAGGTCCATCCTGCAGGACGATTTCCAGAAGACGCATGGAAGGCGATATTGCAGGCACAAAGCTGACTTTAAGTTTGGGGCAGTCCTATTTCCAAGCCAAGTCTCGAGCGGATACTTCCTTCCGTTCGCGATGGGTGGAAGTGTCGCGAGTTTACTGGCTCTGTACATGAGTAGGTTCAACTCCAGCGTGTGTCTGGGTGCTGTAAGCAGGGCCAAACATGTGCCGGAGCGAGGAGTCCGGTCTTGTGGAGGTTGGCTTCATCTCAGCCCTGTTGGCACCGTTGAACACCAGAAGCCGATGCTTGATAATCGTGGAGATCAGCCGTGATGCAGCCTGCCGGTGCACCGGTGACGTCGGTGGGGCCATTTTCGACGGTGCCACGTACAAGATACATGTTGTACATATGCAAGGGGCCACCCACGAACGAGTTGGAAGAAAAACGAAGAGTTCGGCGTCGCAAAAGGGGCAAGGGGATGCGGAGCGGTTGACTTTCTCGCGGAAGGAATCCAGCCGTGGCAGGTTGCTCTTTCCCGGTTGGATGACGCCACGGCTGCCTCCACGTCGCTCAGATTAAATTCTCATCAGCAACACAACGACACCATTTGTCAACCCGCGATCGTATCGTCTCCCACCACTCGACCGGGACTCCGACCAGTCACGTACCTGAAACGTATCATCGATGCCTTGGCTACGGCGATGACTCCTCTTGCGTCTTGCGCACGCACACTGTGGATGCGACGGCAACGTGATCCCCTTTAATTATCTCGTCGCGTGTATTCACAGGTCAGCGACCCTCGATCAGATCTATTCACGGCGCAGTAGTCGCTCAGCGATCCAACATGACTGGATTGATTTCGGTTTGTTTCTTGTCGCCACGGTGATTACGGGTGGCACGATTTCTGGGCAAACGCGCAAGATTTACGTGAGCTCATCCGCTATATGTACAGTATGCTGCTAGATGCATCCCATCTCTTCCTTCGTCATCTTCGAATTTGTTTCTCGACCTCAACATGGGGCGCGGGGGTTACGATGTCACCGGCAGACCAAAGCCTGACTCTTCAAGTACCAAGTGAAGGGTCAAAAGAGCGATATCAGAAGTGAGATATGATCTCAAACATGATTCCAGCAATGATCGACCACTCCCGTCTCAACTTTCATCAATAAAATCCTCCTCCCTCTCTCCTCGGACAAGACCTCATGATTTCCATCGACAACGTGACGATCCATATCAGTCGTATGGATATCATGTGGTCCGTTCACTCCACACCTCAACACCTCACGCTAGCGACCAACCTGCATACTGTACATCAAGATATCTCGGATACCAATATACCCGGTTGATTTATTTCGGCTCCTTCAACATGCATTTGACGACTGTATACTTCTTCTTATCGCGACAACCGAGTCGGCTTTTTTATCATTTATTCGCCATGATACCCCACCCGTAATCGATTCTATTTTGCAAGACATCCCCGCGCAAGCGATTTGACCTTCAACCAAGCATGGCATTTGAAACAACCAGATTTGGAAGGAAAGGCGATTTTTCAATGCGATTTACACGATAGCTAGTGCGAACAACTGTCATAACAATACTTTTCTTCAGCGTCATCACTCTTTTCACATGAACTTCGATGTATCCTGCATACCCCGCTTGATATCGGTCGAAGTGCCGCGGTAAATGGGTGAGGCATATCAGTTGCTGCGAACCGTAAGAACCGAATAAAACCATCGAATTGTCCGTGAACAGGCCCCGTCCCTTTTCATCCGAGTTGGAAGATCGACACCGTTCAGGAATATGCACCATCCCGGTTATATTACACCTCTCCTCGGTCGTGCTTGGACGTGCAAGCGATCGCGATGGCTTGGACCCGTACTCGCGTGGTATCCGGAAGAAAAGCAGCACAACAAGCACACCGTCGACTGATGACTACGCTTTGCCCCGGTGAGTCATAGCCCCCACACTGTCGATCAAACCTCCTCACCAGCGCGGATCTGGCGGTGCTCATGAAATCTTGAAACTTTAATGGCACGGGTATATCCTCCCGAGCATGAACACATTGTGTCAATGCCCAAGCGGTGGCGGTACGGGAGCACCGCCAGAAGGGTGAACAACGAAAAGAGCCTGGCCTTGTAATGCGACGTTCGTAGAATGCTTGATCATTTGCATCGCCATTCATGGCACCGGAATGCCGCCCCATACTTCGGACAAGTTGCAGATCAAACACCGATTCATCAATCACGAAAGATGATCCTGGATACCAGCCATGTACGTACGCACGCTCTGCAGTCGCATCGTCGCTATCTGGGCTAGGCGGAGTCTGCCTCATCACCCGGTCACCATTGATGACTAGACAGTTCGGGACTGGATCCCCCCTCCTTCTCGGCCGAAGACACCGAGAACAATTCAGTTGACCCTTCCCCCCGAGACAGCTCTCCTACCCATCTTCTGCCATTGCTCCGCGGCTCTTGAGATCGGACTTTCGCCTGAGACCTGATCGCCCGGCGGTGTTTCGAGATGATGGGCGACAATTCGACAGAGGCAGTGCACCTACCTCCTGGATCAGGCGGTGCTCCCCCACTAGATCACTACCTGTACTACCTTGCCCCCGGGGAAATTTGGCCTAGATAAGAGGTCACCAAGTACACTGTTCTTCTCGAACTAAAAACTCGTATCGGTACTGCATTGCTTTGGAGCTTTCAAGCAACTCTTCTGGATTTAACACTGCTACTCTACGAGGACCCAAAGGCTTGTCAATATCTCTACTTCTTTACCTGCGCTCTCTTCAACTATCGAAGGAAATCTACCTCGTCTTGCTCCGTTGTTGAAGTCCAATCCGTCTCAGCCTTTACCATCCTACAAGGATGCCTCCGCATGCTCCCCCGTCGGTGAGAGACTGGATGAATAACTCTCGCCCGTGGCATCCGTCAATATCTCAACAGCAAAACAACGCCAACGCGCAGCAGGAAACCTATACCGACGCTGTCATGGTTCCTCACAATGGGGCAGCAGAGGCAAACGAACAGGACGTGACGGATCCTGACACCATGGAGATAGCATGCCTCAACTGCGAGCGCATGTTTCCAGCTGATCGTCTGTCAGCTCATCTTGCTTCTCCTGAGGGGGCACCATGCTCCGCCTACAACAGAAGACTGCTGGAGCGGGCAGGTGAAGCGTTCGACAAGCAACCATCTGATCCGCCCCACCTCAACCAATCGAACACGGTGGGGTTGGACCAACAGGCTGAGCCTGCCGATGGCATGGACCACGGACATGCATCCGCACAGACTCCTCCTAGGGCCTCACAGCCCAGTGGATCAGCAGCGCCTGCTAGCAAGCGTCGCGATTCGACCAGGTCATGGCTGCTCAAATGCTGGTAGCTTTCGGGGAAACAGCTACCGAGACGGCTCTTGCTTTTCTCGTCATGGATGATGTACACGAGTTTCAGGTTACTTTAGGGGAGTTCTCGATTTGTATTAACGACAACCGATTTTTCGATAGTTTCGAAAACGACCGTATGTAGCTTTTCCATCCCACTCCACCGACCTTTCGATGTCCGTCCCAAAAGACCTTTCAGATCGCGTGTCAAACCCATCGAAACCTTCGTGAACGCCAAACCCGAAACGTCAAACCCAATCCCCCAAAAATTCTCCCCCATTTCCTTTCGTCTCCCCCAAACCTCTTCCGTAATCCAGTCCCCGTGCACCCCTCTCATGGGCGGCATATGCGATAACGGCCGTAGCGGCAATAGCGGCCCTCCGATTCCCCTCTACCCTCCATCTTTCCATCCTCCCAGGCCGAGACCTCGACCATCTCAATCCAAAGAGTGGATCCTTCGTTTCACCTTCGCGTGTGCTGGCTTTGGCCCTTTTTTTTTCTTCGCGTGCTTATGCTATTGTTGGATGCTCTTTGCAGGAGGAGAGCAGCAACAGCAACAGCAGTAGCAGTAGTAGTGGCGGCAAATTAGTTTCAGCACCTCCAGAAGCAAAAACCGGAGCTTTGCGCTCACCAATGAGCTTCTCTCGCACAGGGCTTCTACCCCTCCACCAGCTCCCGCACCCGCTCTCCCCCGCCGCCACGACGTACTCTCCTGACGCACCGGGGCGGCCAATCGCTAAGCCACGCAGCTGAGTCCGGACGTTTTGGGGTCCGGAATGGGAATGTATCTAGGTTTAGCTTGGAGAGAGCTTGTGACTCGTTCAGGTCATCGTTGCGATCCTGTTCCTGCTCCTCTGCTGAGACAGGACATCGCGGAGGGGGTGTAGAGACCGCCGGGATACTATTGGAGGTAGCACGCGGCCACGCGCGCGTGCGAGCGGAGGAGGAGGAAGAAGAGGGGAAGTGAGGCGAATGACTTGCTTTGCGGACAGTGAGGCGTGATGTTGTGGCTTCGGGGGCCGAAGTGACCCTGTCTCGACTGGTCATAGGGGTTTCTTTTTGCGCGCGCAAAAACCTGTTTTCTTCACGTGCCATATACCTTTTAGGAATGCACCTCATGCGCGGGTTTCCGTTTCTGGGGATTGCATTGCAGCGAGGCTGATGCAATGGACGGAGCTCGGAGAGGACACTTTTACGTGTAGCTATGCCGTTGGCTGAGTGGATAGCGGAATGGCGGAATGGCTTGCGCGATGGTTGTGAGGACGAACCGGGGAACGTATGGGGTTGTTTCGGCAATCGTGGGTTGGTTTGACTTGGCATCTGGGGATCTTGTCCGTTCGGGTTCACAGTTGTTCGGTTCTGGGCGAAGGGTTAGCATATGCAAATGCATGTAGAGCCGATTGGTGGGCGAGACACTGGTACCGGAGTACTTGAGATCTTTTGATCGTGCTCGTTTGCCTGACCTAATTAAACTACCGAGAAGCAGTACCGACGTGGTCATGCCCTTCTAAAAATGGGAGCAACCTTCAGTTCTTTGACTTCATGCTTTACGAGCATGCAGCTCAACTGGTGTTTTGATCAAGACAATTATTGTCTCCTGCAAGGTAGAGTTCGGTGCCTTCTTCCTTATCCAGCAACTGCAAATTACCTTGTTAGATGTCACCAATGCAGGATTGCAGTCGGCTGAAAGTCAATGACACCAGTGAAATATAATCGGCATACCGTTTTGGCTTTCCTCTGTCGACGGAACTCCGCTTTATCAGGTAGTACAACCTACGAATCGATCGCCAGTAAGAGAAAGACATTTGCAAGTGTAGATGCGATGATCGCAAAGATGCTTGGTCCTGGAGAACGATCCCTTCGATCAGCATTACTCAAACAGCAATATACCGTTAACCCAAAATTCAAGGATGAAGTTGAGCTTCAACGCCAGCCCCCACGATTTTCCACGACTCGACCCATCCATCAAAACACCATATCCTCATTCCCACCACCTCAACGAAACCTTTCGCAAATACATCAAGCCAATTCCCTTTACACCCGAATTCTCTTTTCTCCCAATACCCTTCGACCCTAAGGCATCGGAAAGTGAAGTCAAATTTACCTACCCCCAATAGCTAATCGCTAGCGCCTGACGGTATGGTTGCGCACACGCACGCTGACATGAAAAAAGGCTAGGTACACGATGATGCACAGACATATCTCCGAACCGAACTTTGTGTGAGGTGGTGATCGGTACACCAATTCCACGATCAGCCCTGGTCCGGACGGGCGTTGGCTTTTCAACGGTCCCCCGGCTTCGTCATCGCCACCGAGGATTTTAGGAGCTCTAGGAGGGGACGCCATGCATGCTGCGAGGATGATCATCTGTTGGGTCGAGCTCCGAGGCCGTTTCCATGAATGCATGTGCTGTGGATGAGCAGGTCTTCTGAATCCATCAACAGAACCAAACCCAGATGCTCAACCCATTCGCCCATCAAACGATACCCACCATTATATTATCTCACGGGATTCCCGCGCAAAGATCCATAACCCCGGTTAGGTGTGCTGGCTGCGGAATGGATTCCCGGCCTAAAACTTGGAGATCCACTGATGCTACAGAAGTGACGAACCGTAAGACTTGTGTGGTGAGTTGGTTGAATTCCAGTCGAGCTACGTTGATCCCAAAAATGAACTTCACGCCAGATC
>JAOSBP010171328.1:0-16289 GCA_027563825.1 Erythroxylum mucronatum
GTTAGGTATAGAATTGTGTTGATTGTGGTTGATTTCCGGACAGGAGGTCCGTTGAATGGGTTGTTATGGTTGGATGTAGTATTATAGAAGTGTGTTTGCCTTTGCAGAAATTTTTGGGATGTCAAAATGCAGCCGTTATGCTGCCGAATTTTCGATAAAAAAATGGTATAAAGAGTATAATAATTAGAGTATGATTAAACTGTCGAATTATGAGATGTGATCGGTTCTGGAGGGAATCTGTGTTGAATGAGGATAAATTTTGAAAAAGGAAATTGTATTGTATTGTTTCGATTTGTATAAGATTGATTAGAATGAATAGGAAAGGATTGAAAAAGAAAGAAAAAAAATGTAGACCAGATTTCGGATTGTTAGTGTCTATAAGGTTTCCAACTCGACACTTTGCTAAGATATTCGTTCACGGTTGTCGGACACATTTGTTTCAGTTCGTATGGAATTCGATTCGCTTCTGATTCGTTTTATTGTTTACTTGATTTCGTTAAGTTTGTGCTTCGAGGTCGGGATTCGGAAACGGGTCCCAATAGTATTGCTACTAGTTATGTTAGCTTGAATGATCAATTATCGCATATTTTCATTTAAGTCTTTACAGGGTCCTAATATTGGATTTATTTGTAACAAGCTTAGCGCATAAGACTTATATGCTTCAGCTTAAGGGGGAGTGTTGAATTGTATATATAGCTTATTTTGCATTAGTTAGGTTAAACACTAGGTTTTAGTTTGTCAGGCCTATAGCCTATATAGGTTTGTATATATATTGTACTATGAGCCTAGTAAAACATATAGAACAATACTTTTCCTTCAAGGGTTTTCTCTCTTTCTCTAACTTTTACATCTACCAAAAGTCTTAACTACATGGGGTGCACACCACTTTTAGAGAAAATACAGAAAAATATCAGCTTATGAGTAAACAAATCTCTTTCCTATGTTGAGAAGGTGCAGCTGATCAAATCGATGCTAAACCCTCTCCATGTTTATTGGAGCTCCCACATCTTTCTATACCAAGGCATAATTAAAACAATAGAAAGAATACTTAAAAACTTCCTTCGGAGTCATCCAAATAGTGCGAAAGGGTCTACCAAAGTGAAGTGGGAAAAATATGTCTTCCTAAAGACGAAGGTGGATTAAATTTTACTTTAATCAATATCACAAATCAAGCCTTGATGCGAAACGGTCTGCCAAAGTGAAGTGGGAAAAATATGTCTTCCTAAAGACAAAGGTGGATTAAACATTACTCTAATCAATATCACAAATCAAGCCTTGATCCTTAAAAAGTGATGGTAGATACTAACAGATAAAACCTCACCTTGGATAAAATGGCTTCATTCTTACTTCCTCAAAGATGGAAGCCTATGAGGAATCACGCAATCCACCTCATACTCTCACTTTCTCAACCAACTTTTGAAGTTGAAAAACAAGGTACAAAATGCTGTCTCAAGCTTAATTAGGAATGGTAACTTGATATCTGTCTGATATGATAGTTGTTCAACTATGGGACATCTCATACAACACTTCACTAACCTAAACAGTCCACAAACCTCATACCTCAACATTAGACTCAACTCCGTGATTAATGATGATATATAGATCTTTCCTCTAACTTAAGGCATCTGAAACCTACTTATCCACCCAACCCAACCTCTCCTGACACATTCTACTAACAAGACCAACCTATCTATAAACTTACCAACAAAACCACCAAATATCTACTAAGAAGTAGAAAACCAAAGGTAGCATGGCATAAGCTCATATGGATCAAGGCTTTGACTCCACGAATATCCTTTATTGTTAGCAGTTTAAAACATACTTAATATAGTAGACAGAATGTCATATTTGCATGCAAACAGAACATGTCCAATGTGCTAAGTCTATGTGGAAACAAGAGATCATCTCTTCTTCACATGTCCTTACAACAACACTATATGGAATCATATAGCTAGGAAATGCTTATGGATCGAATCCGGGAGCTCCTTCACTCAAATTATAGAAAAACTGATCAACCTGTCACTCACCAAGTCCAAATAGGATGATTCATAATTTCATACTCTATCAATAGGGCTTTGTGTATATGTATTGTTGAATGAAAGAAACCTTAGATGGTTTACTGGTAACAACTCTTCTGAAGACTCTCTTATCATAGAAACCCTCAGGGAACTCAGAGAGCTAATCATACTTAAAAACCTAATCAAGCCTGTAGAGCAAGTACCTCTCTAAATATCTAGCTCATTGTTATACCACCGCATGACTGAGTATCAGAGTATATACTTTCATAATCTTTAGCTTTGCTCCCTACACATGAATGTAAGATGTTCTACAGAATTATAGAGCTAAACAAAACAAACAAGTAAGCTTAGCATTTACCTCTTCTGTTGACACTTCTGTAAGCCTCGATCTTGAAAGATCTTCAAGCGTCTCCTTCTTCCATTAGTCTCCTTAAAGTCATGAAGTCCTGAAGTCTCTAGATAAATCAGCCCCAATAGGTAAAATTTGAGGTTGCGAAGATCGGATGAAAAGATTTTTACCCTTTTTTACAAAAAGTTACTGCTTAGTTGATATCCTTTTATGGTCAATATGTTGTCGTTCCCATCTATTTAGAAATGTCGAAACACTACCATTTGGGCAGTTGATTTAGGAGAGGCCACTCTCCAAATTTTGTGCCATTAAACCTTCTTTGTCATTAATGAATTTTTACAATTCTAAAAAAAAAAGTAACATGGAATGACATTTGCTACGAACGACGTTTTGAAATAAACATCCTCCAATGTCTTGTTTTTATTTTACATGAATCATTTTCCTCTCGACTTTTTTAGTGACTTGATAAGTTTGTCAGGTAAGAAACAGACTCTCTTGCTACAGGCTTGTCAAGCACCCCTTATCACTAATCGTCTCGAGGTATAGCTATGAAATAGACCACATTAGTTATAAAGGAATTAACACTTCTTAAACATATCACACATTCAAGATGAGCATTTTCCATGCATGCCATTCTTGATGCGGAATGGAATTATACAGTTTTATATTTAATAGAGGGGGAATTAATCTTAGTTTTTTTTTGGCATTAATATATGTTTTGATTAAGATCAGAGAACCTTCATGTATTATAATGTTCTAATCAAAACCCAAATCTTCTACTGACCTTGAAAACCCAACCCCGGTTTGTCATAATGGTAGATCACGCTTGGCCCAATGGCTTTTAGTCGTTATAAGCTTATTATTACTTAGACCAAAAAGTTAAGCTCATAATATTATTGGTCACTAGTAAACCGCCAGTCTTTATATGTTCGT
Organism: Erythroxylum mucronatum; assembly: GCA_027563825.1. Taxonomy (NCBI): domain Eukaryota; kingdom Viridiplantae; phylum Streptophyta; class Magnoliopsida; order Malpighiales; family Erythroxylaceae; genus Erythroxylum; species Erythroxylum mucronatum. Next base: position 3,301 of record JAOSBP010171328.1, read on the forward strand.
AAAAGAAGAATGAAGGCCTAACACTGGAGCAATTAATTAATTTATGAAAATAATCACTTACCATTTAAGTCATAGTTTAGGGTCTTTGTTCTAAATAAACGATATTAAAATTTGTAAAATTTCTATTTATTGATCAAGAAATACAAATTTCAATCATAAAAATGCATCCCCATATTTTGTAATTTGCAGATTTCACCTGTAGGTTCCAACAAATCTGTATAAATTATTGTCTTAGGGGTCTGTTTATACTCACTTTGGAGATAACGAAACTTTCGACGCTTTCAGAATACACCTTCCACAAAAGAGAGTTTAATCTGCTTAATTATGTCTAAAGTGCGGGTGATTGTTGTGACGAAAAAAGTTACTTGTAACTCTAATGTTTGTCGTGCCTTACATCTATAGCTGATAGATGGAAGTTCTGAGTAAGGTAGCTTGCTGTTTAATTTCCACTCTCTTTGTCTTAGGCTATTCTTGCTGCACTAGGTGATTTGTTCTTGTTAGCTATCTTTTTGTGTTGTATATAAAGGGTTTTCCCTGTTGACTTTGTAAATTTCTTCTTCTTTAATTATTTTAATTTCTTTTTTTCAAAATAAATTTGCAGATGGTCAGATACACAATCAGTAATTAAGAAAATACAAGATTTATTATTAAAATTAATTACTTGTTTCACATTTTAATATTACTTTAGGGATCCTTAATTATAATTTAAAGAAAGAATCAATAGATAAACATTGAATTGTTAAAAATAAAATAAAAGTTAACGAGGAATGCATTCACTTTCATCTTTATTTATAAAAAAATCGAAAATAAAAAATATACCTACAAACTCTAATCAAGAATAAAAATAGAGACACAAAGAAAAGTTAGAAATATTGCATTCACTTTTATCCTTTCTTCTAAAATAAAATGAATTGGATCTTTTTTTTATTGACCAAGGAAAAAATAAAAAAGAAAAAAAGAAAATTGCGTTTTGAACAAGACAAAAGTTAGGGTATATTGCATTCTCTTCCACAATTATTTATAAAAACAAATTAAATCCCTCTTAATAAAAAATATCAATGCAGATTTTAGTTAAGAATAAAAAATTAGTTTTGAAATTAGTTAAACAAACAAAACTTACGATCACCTTTGTATTTACCTTTTATAAATAGTAGATTAAAATTTTCTTAATAAAAATTTACTATGAATCTATTAAAAATAGAAATAAAAATGAATCGAGGAGTGAGCTTTCATCAAAATAGTTAAACAAATAAAAGTTAGGGATTACTGTATCCATTTGCATTTTTTTTAAGAACTAAACTAATCTCTATTCATGAGAAAAAAAGTATCAATGCAAATTATGAAAAGAATAAATAATTAAAAATAATTAAACAAACTAAATTTAAGAAATATTGCATTTACCTCTATTTAAAAAACAAATTAAATATTTCAAAAGAAAAATTATTACAGACTCTAATAAAAATTTAATAATAGTAATAAATAAAAGACTGAGTTTTGATCAAAATTATTAAACAAATTGAAATTACAGAATATTGCATTCACCTTCACCTTCATCGATAAGAAACTAATTAAATTATTATAAAAAAGTATAAAGTCTTTTTTTCATTAAAAGTATAAACTCTTAATCAAGAATTAAAGGAAAATGAATTTAGGAGGTGAATTTAACCAAAATAGTTAAATAAATAAAGGATACAAGTATTGTATTCACTTTTACCATAGGTGTTAAAAATGATTTATCTCAATTCGACTTAAAATTAATAAGCTTGACTTAATTTGATTACACTTCGTATTAAATTTAAGCTTTTTTAATTTTAGATTTCGAATCAAGTTAAGACTCGGGCTATACAATCAAACTCAAACTCGAGTTGTACAAGTGGATTCAAATTTAGATTGCACAAAAATTAGAGCTGCATATCCTAGACTAACTCATAACTTGATTTTCATTTTATTAATCATTAAAATCATGTCATTTTGTTACTAATAAAATGACATCATTTTATTATGGTAAAATCTAAAATCCCATCTCTTGGCCGTGAACCACATGAAAACTCCAGCCTCTTGCTGCTCCACATGAAAACTCTAGCCATGACTTATGTCTTCATACTTATGTCTTCATTAAGTTGTCTTTTTCGCCAAGTATTCGAACTCAAATTGCTATATACTAATTTGGTTTGGTGTTTCCACTCATCAGACAACCAATAGAAGTAGTTTCTGGTTAATGATGAGTTTTAGCTTTTCGTTGACCTCTACAAAATCATTGGTTCACTACTATACTCCTTATCGCTTTCTGATCAATGATGAGTCTAGCTTTTCGTTGACCTCCAACAAATCACTGGTTCACTACTATACTCCTCATCACTATGGTTCTCACCATTATTGGACCACTGTTATAATCTTCATCGCTATGTTTCTTCTCTTATGTTACTCTCTATACTGCTTTTATCTTCAATTTTCTCTTCGTCTTTATATCATCATCTTTGACTAAGTCTTAAGTCCCAGAAGAAGTTGAGTTCTATCACCAACTAATAAATAGATAAATGAATCACTTTCTTTGTATCTAAAGAATAGTTGCTCCTCTTGCTTTTTTATTCCCTCCTAGGATTGATTAAGATATGAATTGCCTAAAGCCCAATATTTAACACAAGAAGAGAAATAGATAAGATGCAAACTACACCTATAATGTTATGTATGTGACTGTTTCTGCTATTGAATTTGTGAAAATCTGTGATATGTAAACGATAGACATGCTCCTTCTAATTATGTCTGAACATATAAAAGTCATAGGTATCTTTCGAAATTGTCTTTATCTCTTTGAATTTTGAAAAATACATCTATTATTGATTGTCATCAGGGAGAGATTGTTAGCTCAAAGTTTATATTTAACGATTTTGATGATAACTATATAATATTTCAAAATTCAAAGAGATAATTCTTCAAAGTTTTCATAATCCTCATCTGACCAAGTCGTAGTCATCGCTTGCTTTCTGGATTTTATGTTCTCTAACTTGTCTTTTTAAAAAAGAGGATGTTTTGGTCTTGCGTGTCCATGCTTCTTATAGTGATAGCATATGATTTGATTGTTTTATGTATTGCCATTGTTGTTGCTGCCTTTTGATAAGAACCTGTTGTTTCTAGCTTTTTTGTTTCCTTCTCTTTTCTTCATCAACTTTTTTTATAGAAGCGGGCATACTTCTAACCATAATGTTAAACCCATCATCTCCATTTATTTGCAACTCATTGTCACTTTCATCACTGTTTGATTTGTCAATTGCTTTTACTATCATTCCTTTTATGTAGGAGGATCCTTCATCTCGCCTAAGCTTAGTTTCATAGATCACCAGATTTCCTCGTAGCCAGTTAAGTGAAATAATGTCCAGATCTTTTATCGTTTCTAAAGATGTCACTTTAGGTCTCCATTCCTTTGGTAATGATCTTAGAATTTTTGTTACCAAATCGTCATTTAGATATATCTTACCCAAGCTTTTCAAGGCAATGATGACGTTGTTGAAACGTCGGAAGAATTTATCTATTGTTTCTTTCTGTTTCATGCAAATAGTCTCGTATTGATGCACTAAAAGAATTATTCTATATTTCTTGACCTCATTCGTTCCTTCAAAAGTAACTTGAACTTTGTCCCACATTTCTTTTGTTGTAGAGTAGTAGGATATCTTTTCGTACTCTTCTGAAGATAGTGCACAGATCAGATGATGTTATGCTTTGACATTCAGGTATGTATTTCTTCTATCAGAATCAGTCCACACTTCTACGTTGTCAATAGTAGGAGGTATAGCTCTAGCTTTGATAGCTTGCCAGATTTCGATATCCACCGATTGAAGATATATGGTCATTCTCTCCTTCTAATAGGAGTAGTTGTTTCTATTGAAGTAAGGAGGCTTTGAGATGGATTGTCCTTTAAGGCTTCTTAAGTAGTTTGCCATGATCTATCACATGTTGTAAAACATAATATATGTGAATCCTTGCTCTGATACCCAATGATAAAGCAAACACACGCAAGAAGGGAGTGAATTGTGTGTGACTTAAAAAAATTGCATGTTACTTTCAATTCAAAAGGAAATGACATGAGCCTATTGTGAGATAGAATCCTATTTAAACAGAAGGAGCTTGTTAAACAATAAAAAGCTTGTTAAATGACAGGAGCATACTAAACGACAATTTAAAACAGAAGGTGCATGTTAAAATTGAAAAGACCCTCTTGCAAGTTGAAATTAGAAGGAGCCTGTTATAAAGTGAATGAGCCTCTTGATGAAATAAACACACACACAATATAATGCGAAAATTTAAAAGTTAAGAGAAGAGAGAGAAGGAGGCAGTCGATTTATACTAATTTGGCTTACAACCCAAGCCTACATCTAATCCCCAAGTATCCAACTTAAGGGTTTCACTATAAAAACCAAGTAGTAATTTGGCGAGCCTCTTCAAGCTCACGAGTACATATTTTCAATGTTCTCTAACCTTCCACACTCGAAGTGTATAACAAGATTTTAAAAGCTCACCGAAAAATAAAATGTAGAATGATCGTGTCATTCGAGCTTTAAATTTTATAAGCCCTCAAATACCGCAAGTGCACGAGTCGTGACTGTAGTATAAGAGGTGTTGATCCCACGAGAAGGGAGAGTAATCTAATCCTAAAATCTAAAGCCAAAAAACTATAAAATTGAAAATAAAAGATGCAACAGAAATTAATTACAAGAATTAAGTTCAACCAATCAAATCAGGAATTAAACACAAAAGTATTAACAAGCGAGCAATATGCAATCACAATAGAAATTGGCCTTAGGAATTTACCAATTTATGAGAAAGGAGATTTTACTTATCATTAATGCTAACCTAGTCAATTATGTGTCAATGGAGTGTCGGTTCTAGACTATCCTAGGGCTGATTACTTTCTTTCAAGTTATAACCATTAAACCCTAAATTATAAACCCTAAGCAAATTATGGAATTTGCAATCTCTCAATTCATAAATTACCCAAAACCCTAGTTAGATCTAAAGTACTCTAATAAACTATCAGAATATCACCTGGGATCTCTCTCTGCATAACTATCAATATGATTTGTCACAGTTTCTATTAAATCACCTAACCCTCATTAATTCGATTTAATCATTTTTCATTCAGTTCATCCTCTCATTTATTACTAAATTATGTAAGAACATAATTAAATCGCGACATTTATCCAATAAACACAATCGACTAAATTATCATTAAATTAAAATAAAATCCTGAAGGAGAGTTTAGAACATCATTAATATTCCAAATGCTATCATCATACTATCCATCTCAATTCTATACATAAATAAAATTGAAATGAAAAGGAAACACGACTTGGAATAAACGATGGAACATCGGAAGACCGCCTAATCTGGGAAGTACGTTGAGTCAAATTCGTCTTCCTCTTCTTCCTCTTCCTTTTTCTTCTTTCTCTCTTTTGGTATTCTCTCTGTAGCGTTTCAAGTGTGGCTGCACGAAAAAGCTCCTCTTTCTCTTATCTTGTTGTTCTTTAAATAGTCTTTTATATTTTGGTAACCTTAGGGTTTTCTAAGGTTCGAAAGGTCCAAAAATCCTTTGAAATGTAAAGTTTGTAAGCATATACTAAATGATCGAATTAACGGTTAAACACATATCAAACTATGCCCTAAAACATGATGCAATTTACGTTTATCATAAAATTAAAAATAAGTTCTCATATAACAATTTCTCTCTTGATAGAGTGATTACACTTTTTAAGGCATAATAAGAATGATATGACTCTCAAGAAGATAGATGTTAGTCAAATGTTTCGAAAGTTTGTGTATGCTCATTGTTTCACGAGTGTTGTTGCTCTTCTTTAAATAGTCAATTTCTTCAACTAGTCGTTGCTTCATCTTAACTATGAGTTGACTTTGGATTTTAATATCATCTCTGCTGGAACAAAAATTTCCAAAGCTCATTGTTCAAAAAGGTAAGATCCTTCCAGATGTTAATAAGGAAAGTTTACTAAGAAGGTTCTTGTAAGAAAGGAAGTAATTTTCCTATGGTTTTATTTCCTTTTAAAAAGAAATATTGTTATCTATACAAGGAAATAAATCCAATTTGAATTTTGAAATATTATATAGTTATCATCAAAAGCGTTAAATATAAGCCTTGAGCTAACAAGATAAACCCCAAAAGCATGACACATTTTAATTTTGATTAAAACTTTGGAAACAAGAATATGATATGATAGAATGAAAAAAGGATCAAAAAGAATATGGCAGCTTATATCCTTGATATATGTTGAACATGCCTTTAGACATATGGCCATTCCATTAGATGACACCTAACACCTTAGGTGTAACATTCAGCAGGAGCAAACTTGGTTCATCCCATTGTTGTTCTTTCTTCTCACACACACACCACCGAAACTCTCTTCCTTCACCTACTTAAGTTTGCTTATGGTTACACCTACTTGTTGCATAAATAATCTATGTTTTAGCCTTACAAAGTTAAGTAAAAGATCAGCTTGAAGTTGACTTACTAAACCTAGCTGAAATCCAACCAAGTTTTACCTTGAATGTGTGACATTTTTGCTTGCTTGGAGAGCTGAATGAGTTTGATATTTTGAGCTAGAATTGGAGTTAAACATGTAAGTAAATTATCAGTGTTTATAGCATGTAATGATAGAGAATTGATGACGATGAATTAGGATGAAAATGGTGAGTGTGCTGGAATATTGTTAACTGGAATGATTTCACTGATCATGCTTCGATATTTTGGTTGTATATTAATCTGTAGTTATTCAAATGATATGATACTTAATTTAAATTAAACTAAAGAAATTTGGCTACAAGTGTTAAGAAGAAATTGAATTTGAATTCTATCGTTAAGGGTCCTGAAATTTAGCTTGAAAGTGAGTCTTGACTTAGGCTGTAGCACACCAGTGCCAAAAATCATATCTTGTTGTTATCGAATAAACTGTATTGATGTATGCCGAATCAAGTAAAGTTGTCTTCACAAAAGTTGTAGCTTATTCTCTTAGCTTTCAATTGGTATAAATTTTGTAATTTATGGATATTAAAATTGAGAAATATGAGGTGTACAACTTAAATGCATGATCATGCCTAGCCAAAATTTCAAATGTACTTAGTCTATAGTATTTTGAGCATAACTCATAGAATAATTAACCAAATTGTATGATCTTAGTGTCATTAGAAACTTAAAACACAGGGAAAAATTTGTCTACAAGATACTGTTATTTCTTGTCATAATGATCAAGTAAAGTAGACCTGAAAGTTAGTTTTGAGGAAAAAGTTGGAATGGTTAATGAATTAAGCATGATCAAGTGTATTTAAGGTATTAACCTAAGTGTTAACAAGACATAGTCGAGTGATAATGTTTGAACGATTATGAATTGTGATTAAGAAAACATACCCTGGATAGTCATTGAGCATGCATTGCACATGGCACATATATATGTGCATAGTTAAATATGTATTTGATTGATCAAGTTCGTAATGTGTACAATGTATGTCTATTTAGACGCTCAAGACGTACGTCATTATTCCAACATTACCAGACCATCCAGGCAATAGCATATACGGGAGCATACTGTGAGTAGCCTAAGATAGTCTTACCTTGATTTGTTCTGTTTGATACTGCATTGAATTGCTATATGTGACATTTGTGTATTGAATTCCGGACATGAAATGTCCGAGGAGTTTGATGTATACATAGAACATTGGAAGTGTTACTTGAATGTGAATGTGATTGACTATTTGTTTCTCAACTTGAATGTTAAATGCCAGACTAAAAGTCCAATGAAAATTGCGAATGAGAAAGAATATAAATGTGCATAATTGATCAAATTTGAGGAATGTGTTTCATTCCAGTGCATGAAATATTAAGGCAATTATGACTGATGTTACCAGTGAAAAAGATCTTAAAGCTCAGACAATTATGGAAAGAGCCTAAGGCTCAATGTGTTTAAAGAGCCCTGTATCTTTAATGGATAAGGGATAGTATGAAAGAGTTCGGTATCCACAACGTATACGAGATAGTGAAAAAGGCACACAGTCACAAAAACGTAATAAATGAATTGAGTCTCATAAACATTGCATTCAAATATGATATGAATAAATTGAATAACTGCATTGTTATGATGACTTCCCTTGTATGAATATGTGATAATAAATGGTATGAACTTGTGTTTGAATTATGAGATTTGTGAACAAGTGATTCATAATATTACTTGATGTGACCAAGTTAATGTGAATTACATGATAATATGAACTGTTGTATTGTATAACAAGAGTGAACCATCGAGGATGGTTACTCTGCTGAGTTCACAAAACTCACCAAAATTGCAATGTTGCTTTTCAGGTTCAGAGGAGTTATCCAATTATACTAATTGGAATTCAACCACTGTAAATGAGCATGAGTTAGGGGTCGGGATCAGTTAGCACCTGCATATGTCTTCAGTTAATTTGTATTAAGCATTACATTACAAAACGGTTATATTATGTACACATGAATTCTGAAATGTAATGACTTTTCTGATTGAATATATTTGTATTGAAATGGGCCTAAATGAAATATGAGTTGCTTAAGATATGTCTGATGCGTGAAAAGTTTGTAATGTGTTATTTCAATAGTCTTAACGTACCATCCCTGTAGAGTATATTCTAGAATATCTTCATTACGTTCAAGAATATGCTCTATGAGAGTGGTGTGTTACAGTGGGAAGGAGAATAACGCTGCAGATGCACTTTCAAGAATCACAAGTGCGGAAATGATGATGTTGTCGGTAACGCAGTTACATGGTGATTTACTGGATGAGATTAAAAAGAGTTGGGAAGAGGATCGAATGATGCAGGAAATAATTAGTCAATTGAGAAATGGCACACTGAATTCTAGTGTGTATGAGTGGAAAAATGAACTGTTGAGGTGGAAAGGTCATTTGGTGGTTAGTGATAACAAAGCGTTGAAGCAACAGATAATCGGAATTAGCCATAATGAGGGGATGGGTGGTCATGCTAGGGTGATGGCGACAAAAAAAAGATACAAAATATATTTTTCTGGAAGGGATTGGCAAGAGATGTGCGGAGATATGTCTAGAATTGCATGAATTGCCAAAGAAACAAATATGACAATTCAGTGTATCCGGGACTGCTGCAACCGATTAAAATTCCAGAGGGAAGCTGGAGGGAGGTCAATATTGATTTCATTGAAGGACTATCTACGTCTAAAGGAAAATCGGTAATTCTTGTGGTTGTTGATCGGTTCAATAAGTACTCTCACTTCATTTCGGTAAAACACCCTTATGCTGCTTATGAAATCGCGGAATTATTTCTTAATAGCGTGTTTAAATTACATGGGATGCCAGAATCAATTATCAGCGATAGAGACCCGATTTTCATGAGTAAATTCTGGCAGGAGCTGTTTAGATTACAGGGAGTCCAACTTAAATATTCCACCACCTACCATCCTCAGACCGACAATCTAACAGAAGCAGAAAAGAATTTTAGAGACTTATCTGAGGTGCTTCTGCAGTGAAACCCCTCAATGGTGGAATGAGTGGTTATCGCTAACGGAGTGGTGGTATAATACCACATATCATCCGTCTATCGATTCCACACCTTTTGAGGTGTTATACAGCCATCCTCCACCAGTGTACACGTCATATATAGCGAGGGACTTGAAGGTGACAGAAGTGGATCAAGTTCTTAAGGACATAGAAACAATGATCAACGTAACGAGGTTCCATTTATATGAGCTCAAAACAGAATGAAACGGTATATAGATGCTAGGTGTTCGGAGTGCGAATTTGAAGTTTGGTAAATGGTGTTACTCAAGCTTCAACAGTATAGGCAACACATTCTATAGAGGAGGAACAATCAAAAGTTGTCTTCCCTATATTATGGGTCTTACAGAGTGATGCAGAAAATGGGAAAGGTGACGTATAAACTCAAGTTACCAGCAACCTCTTTGATACATCCCGTGTTTCATGTGTCACAAATGAAGAGAGCATAATTGGATTGGAGTAGAGTCTCATCAGCTTTGCCATAATTTATCACCCCTGTGGAGCGAATTCCCATGGTGGTACTAGACAGATGCATTGCAAAAATAAATGGCAGTAACTTAGCTGTTAGTGCAATGGTCAGATGGAGGAAATGTTGACGCGACTTGAGAATATCTCTTTGATCTCCAGAAACGCTATTCGAAAATCAACTTGGTGGACAAACATATTAAGGAGAGGGGAATTGTTACAGAAAAGAGCAGGGAATACAATACATAATTAAAAAAAAACAAAAATAGTTGCAAACATTAGAAGAAAGACGAAGTGCTTCATTTAAATAAAAGGTCTAGTGTTATTAAGCTGGACGAGAGATTAGAGTATAATAGGTGTGTATTAAAGCCGAATACTAACAGCTACAACGGCATGAAAAATCTGTATGCATAATTTATGTTTCCCTCTCTAAATCAATGGATTCTATGTTTCTCTCTCCATCTGTATGTTTTCCTTCTCACCTCTTCTGACAAAATCGTAAAAACTTATACGCATTCCATTATCCATTTTTAGTCTACAACATAATTTTATTTACCTCTATTAATAAGATATAGGTTTATTATATAAATATTGAATTATACAGTTTGTCCGCATTCAAGGATGGCCGGTGACATGAAAGTACTCCTACTAGATATTTGTATGTATCTTTAGCTGTAGTAGCGGTGGTGGTTCCAGTTCAGACCGCTTGTTTTGCTTCAGTTTACATACAGTGTTCAATGTTTCCTTGTATGCTAATAGATATGACAGGGAAAACCAGTCATTTCCATATTGTTTCTTCTATGCAAACTCCTCCCTACTTTTCCGCTATGTATCATCAAAACATAAGCCCTTTATTCTGATAATGTTTCGACATCAATTTCTCTAAGGCCAAACCCACCTTCACTCCTCGGGAATATTTTGGGTCTCTTGTCGTCTCTGACACTTTATTTTCATCCTAATAAGCCACTGAATCCATAAGGGGAAAAGCTGATTAGACTACTCAAGGTACTGCGCTGGTCAGGTTCAAAGTGTAACATCACTCTTTACAATGGTCGACTGTATAATCCAAACCATTGTGATAGGCATAAAAGTCACAACCACATAGGTATGTTACTAATAAATTGTTAGGACACAAAGGTCCACCATAGTTGAAATGTCTGATGTAATTAGTGTGAGTGTCAGAAATTTAAAAAGATTCGTAGTAGGGTTAGTACTTGCATCATACGGGTTTTGGGGACCATTCAAAGCGTGTTCCACACTTCCACCTTAGCTACGGGCCATAATCTTTGGCTTTGACGTTTAAAACAGAACTGAATATCCTTCACCACAACTTCCATTGTTATAGGGTCAGAAATAAAAGTCAAGCATTGAAATATAATTAAGCAACTTGCACTCGAAATTGCATAAGACCATTGATTAAGGATAAGAACGAGTGTGTGGCTAAGAGGACATTAGGATTAAGGGAGTTAGAGATCAGGTCATTGCAGTACGCTTTTGCTTGTTGGACATGCCTTGCCTCTGAAATTGCCATCAACAAACAATTGCTAAATCAACAGGGGGTAAAGACCTCCGCTAAAACCAAAATGAAAATGACCATTCAGAACATGATGGTTCTATTTTAGGGGCAACGTGTTTTTTTTTTTTTTTGGTACCAAACAGTTCGTATACGTAGGAGACAGAGTCCAACTTATTACTGTGAAACCATGGGAAGAGAAAATTAGTATTATAAGAGAAGTGAATATAAGATGAATAGAAGATGGACAGTGACCTTGAAAGAGACGATCATTAAATGTGATTATGACAAAGTATTTATCTTCTCAAGCATTGCCTTTTCCGTTTCTGCTATAGCACTCCACAACTCTTGCTTGCAGCATTTCCAGACAGTTTGGATGATTTAATTCATTATTCTCGTCCTCTGTTCCTATTATTACAAGTACTTTGTACAATATGTACTTGGTTAAGTACTGCTATATAACTTGTTTGACTTGCCCCATCAATAATAGTTTAAACTGGCCTGTTGGTTTCTATCTTATCTTTTGATTTTTTAATTTTAAGTTTTAAGTTTTTTTCCACTTTTCACAAATTATGCAAATCATAAAAACTGGATTTTAATTTCTGTTTTTGTTTTTATGTCATAATCTAAATATATATTATCTAATATTAATTAATAATAAGAATTATATTTTTAATTTTTATAATTACTTTAAATTTTACTTTGTGGAAAATAAAAATATTTTCAATTTAATGATTATATATTAAGTTTAAAATATCTTTAAATGTACAAATTCCAAATTAAATTAGTTTTAACAATTACAATATATTAAAAATGTTAATTTATAAATAACTATTCCTTATTAAATTGTGCTTATTTTAATAAAAAATTAGGAAATATTTTACTATAGTTATTAATAAATATTTAAAAAAATTACTTAATTCATGAAATCAAATAACTCTTTAATTTGTACGTATTTAAAAAAAGTTTATGAAGAATTTAATTTAAACTAAATCGTATCACTTTTTAGATTAAAACATTTATGCTCACACTCAAAATCAAGCATAACAATAGGATCAGGAAAGAGTCAAACCCAAGAGCTTATATGCATCATAATTTTTTTAAAAAATATAAATAGAAAATTTCTTTAATAAAGAAATGAATTACAAGTTACAAAAATAACCCGGGGAGGTAGAGGTAAAGGTACCCTGTTTACATACGAGTATATATTGCTAACTTTTCAAAAGAAAAATAACCAGGCAAGTTGTCAAAAACGTTTGAGCTTTACACATCACCTCTGAATGTTGAGAGTGAGTTCATGGATGCTGACCACGGTCTTCTAGATAAGACTTTTTTGCTTTGTTTCAAATCGTCTACCACTCCATTCTTTCCAAATACTTTTAACGCACATGCTGACAGTCACAATGTGTATGAACTTCGAATCACGTTGAGAAGATAGTCATTGTATAGCACCA